>JACXGM010003926.1:15068-39939 GCA_016801145.1 Umbra pygmaea | reverse complement strand
GCAGAGCTCGTATCTAATGCATGGGTGGATATTGCCTCTGGGCGGTCCATAGAGACACAGCGAACATTGACGCCTAATAGGCAAACCTTGAGATGTAATTAATTAGAAAATACTGTAGAAGTCTCTTGTGACAAAGTTCTGATGAAAATATCATATTACTTTTAGCTTGAAGCTATGGTTGTAAATGGCTGTGTGAAGTACCACAGATTTTTTTTACTCCAATGTGTCAAAAACATGCATAACTTACTTGAAAACAAATGTATCTATTTTCTGGGTTGAGAAGGGACCTTTACGATGCATTTGCTCTTAGACTGTACGATTAAGTAAACATCCTACAGTGTAAAATAAGTTAATCTCCTCAATACAATTTGTAGCATGTTAACAAAAAAATATTTTTGTGAGTATATTTCCCACATCCAATTGGACAACATAAGACAGTATATACAGTATTTTTCCAGATGAAATGTCCCCCCAGTCTGATACAATATTATGAAATGAAAATGGCCTTAAATCTGGACACCATTCCAGTGCAAATATTCTTTTTCAACCCGAATATGTTAAGATCTTTCAGCATGTACAGGTAAATCTAATGTGTGTAAAATATAATGTGTAAAATGCACTTGGAGGGTATTCAATATAGAGCAAATTACAACTGTTCGTAGAGTAACTGAAAATGTGCTGGATTGTTCAAGCTGTTGGAAAGGTTTTCTGCTGTTACCAAACAACAACTAAAAATAGGAAAAGATAATAATAATAATAATAATAATAATAATGGCAAGTCATCATGTAATTAATATGACTTTATTACATTAATAATACACTATATAATTGTAGTAATGTCAAACCAGAGTAGAAATTCAAGGCTAATGGGTAAAATTATTTCTATACATGAATTTGTCTAATAAAAAACATATGCATGACACCATTTGAAAGAGAACACTTTCTGGATATGTGAAGATAATGTAGAAAAAAAATTCACCATCCCTACATAGTGAAACCTATCCACAGGAAGATAAAATATGATATAGAATATTAAAATGGCAGTTTAAATTAAGCTACCTTCCAGGGTCTAGCTGCTTGCCAAATTGAAGTAACATCTGCACATGCTGGTTTAGAGTCTGTGAGGTAAACATCATTCAGCTGTTGCCTACAAGTATTACCGGAAGCCAACAAGGGGAGTGAGACTCAGAAACTGAACCAAAAGGAGCTAGGACATATCCTGAGGAATCGGAACTAACATTATGTGACGGGGTGCACACCAGCACTGGGGCAACGGAGAGAAGAATCACTCCATCTTTGTCAGAGCAGATGAGATCTTCCCTCTATTCCCAACAGTCCAGGTCAAAGGGGCTTTGCAAGAGAAGGAGAGAGCCAGAGAAAGCCGCTTTAGTGAAAGCAACCAAGAGGCAGTGAATAAGAGAAAGCAAGAACAAAACCAAGACGGGCAGAGAGAGAGAGAGAGAGAGAGGGAGGTGTGCCCGAGGCCTCAGCTGTAGAGGGACTCGGCTGTCACTGATAGCGTCAGTCCACCTGTCATCTCATTGATGAATGGCCTCATACTTCTATTATTGAACGCTTAAACATTTGGAAGATAAATCTTTCATTTCTCTGCAAAATAACCCCACTCACAAAATAAAAAAATAAAAGAAATGGTAGAAGCGGCCTCAGACCTGTGGAGGAATGGAAAATGTGTAAAGGTTAGTTGTATTGTAATGACAAATAGATTTGTTGATTCAATTCGTGTCCTTACATCACTGCAGGTTTGATCTTAAAAACCCATTTGCGCTGCTGCTTCAATTATTTGAAATGTGAGTTTCCCCACACACACAAACAAGTTAATTTATGCATGATTGACATTTTATTTATAAGATGATTTGTTTGTGGTGACCTAAAGCTTATTCTGACGGACAGCCATGATTATATTTATGTAACATTACAGGAATGGGACCAACCATTCTTTTATGCATGGTGACTAAATATAGGAGACAACGGTATAGCCACTAGGCTAAATGCTAAACTGTAGCCCGAGGACTAACAAATGTTTTCGCATGTCAGAACATTTACCATCAAGGTAACATTACCATGACAATGTCAGCCACAAGGGTAATGTCGCCGTGACAGCCAACGCAACACAGGTGTTCTCTCTCCTGCTATCGCAATGTCGCTCCATCTCGGTGGGTAAATCTGCCTCTCTCAACTTCTAAATCAATGGGACAGGAACTTCCAAAGGTCAGAGCACTTTGTAATTACATCCAATAAAACGTTGCCATGGAGATTGAGCCTAGAATGTACCACCACTATTAAACCTGAGGAGACACTTCTGACCTGATATAAACCTCTAATGTGAAACCCATTTCCCACATACACGCAAACACACATAATTTCACTTGTTCTTTCATTTGGACTGATGGACATCAATGGCTGCAATACTCCATACGCTGATATTTTCACATCTATTAAAAAAGAGACGTTATCAAGGTTAGACCTGTACAAACTGATTATTTACATCGAGTGACTGGACTCGTTCTTTGCCTGAACAACATTGAGAACTTCCTAATGAAGCTGCAAATGATTAGGTCTCAAAGTTGATTCCTCTAAAACCAATATGTTGTGTCCCCATTAAGCCACTACAATTAGTCCTTCAGTTGGAATACAGTGGATATTGTTTGGCACTAATACATCTAGCCCACAATAATCAATACATTCTTCTGCTTATTCCTATCTGCAGAGAAGCAAACAAACATGGTAATGGCATCATTTGTATAGTACTCAATAGTTCAGTGGGGGCTGGTATTTTGAAATATTGAACAGGATGGGAAACATGAGCAGTGGACCTGGGCTGCACAATTGTTTGCTTTCATGAAAAATCATCAATAGACAAATTATTTTAACTGCAAATACATTTATTACAGGAATTTATAATGAGATGTGCCATGGAAGGTCATTAAATTCATAGCAGTGCAAAAAAGGCTTCATGGATGGTGTTAAAAAAGACCCAAACTATTCAGCTCTCAAATCAGGACCGGATATTCTGATGAAAACCCCAAAGATGGGAAGTTAGACTATACAGGCGACATGATCAGGTTACGCTGTCATAAAGACAAATGAGAAGGCTACACACAGAGTTGAGAAGAGAGCAATAACTCCAGATCTAAAAAGGGGAAATAGGACACGACTTGTTCTAAGGATTTTCAGTGGACAGTCTTGGATGGTGTTACTACATAGATCAACTGTTCCTCTGATGACTAAAAGAATTAAAACAATTATTCAAAATATAAAGACAAACCGGCTAAAATTGAATTAGTCCAAGCAGTGAAATGTAGCTTTATGTGAATTAAAACCTCCTGGGAATGGGTGTTTCTGTTTTGGGGCGGTGGTTATATTTTCATACTTTTATTTCACATCTCCAGAATTTATTTTCTTTCAAAAGGTATCATTACAGATATGTGTTTCCTGGCTTAGGTCTAGAGCTACGAGCAGTTAGCTTTAGCAATATAATTCTAGGTGGAAAATGTACATTTTATACAACACTCAAATGGTTAAAGGGATTGTGCTTGTGAATGTGCCTCTTATTCCATCCATTATAGAGAACATGCCTGAAGTGCTTTATGCCTGATGTCCACCAGACACGTCGAACTTCTTACGTTGCAGCGGAGGGCAATAATTGTAAATAGGTACACATGGTGAGAAAGAGTTTAGCTTGACCATGCTTGCGAGTAAGGTACAAACCTTTCAGTACTTAATTTGCCTATTTTAAGCATAACCCTAATATTTTTACTGGATGTGATTCTGTGAAAATATACTTGCATGCCGTTTTATTCAACATATAATATAATTCCTAAAAACACTTTCTTTCCAGGACTCAAAATGTTATCATGTTAGATGAACTCAGGGATGGTATGTCACAATTCTCAACAAAAGAAAAGGTAGCACACGCTGCTACAAGTTATTGTGTGCTGTTTGAACAGTGGTAGCTAGAGGAAGATACAAGTACATTTACAACTACGTTTAATAGACTCCCACAAGACTACATAATGTGCACCAACCAGTTTCAGGTGCAATGATGATACATTTTTATAGAAATTCATTGCAAACTAGCTGATGCTAATGCTAGCTAATGTCTGCTAATAATAATTAACAAAAATAAATACTATTTAACACCAGGCATATGCTGGTTAACTCTAAATATTGATAGTTAAAATCAACATTGTGAAGCTAGTTACCTCAAAGCTCTATGAAACACAAGCTAACACTAGTGAAAGCCAACTAATGCTGGCTAACCTACTGTCGGCTAATGCTAGTTAATGTTGGCTAATGCTAACAAACATCTATTAATGCTGGCTAACCTACTGTCGGCTAATGCTAGTTAATGTTGGCTAATGCTAACAAACATCTATTAATGCTGGCTAATGTCAGCCAAAGTAAATACATTGTTAACCATATGCCTACCACTATTATTATTTTATAATATATTAAGTCAGTGGTAAAGAGTGACATAAGTTTAACGCAACCACTGGTGTACCTTTACTGTCAGTGATTTGAGAAGCGGATTAAGTATTTTTGTAGATCAATTATATTATCAACTATGAGACTTTTGAAAATGACTATTCAACAAAAAGTAGACAAAGTTTATTTAGGATCATGCAATACATTTTGGCTAACAACATGGGAGTGAATAAAAGGACAATACAGTTTGTATCCTTCTCTGGGGCATGGTCAAATGAAACTCCACCTCACTGTGCGTATCTATGGAGCAGTCCAACAATGTACGTTTTCCTTGCAGTACTGCGATGCATTGTGATTTGTGTACCACAAACATTAAATATTTTTTACTTGTGCATTGCTTTACATTTGTGGCAGTACAACTGTTATGTAGGGCTCCCAAATGGAAGGGGACCGTGACACCCCGCTACTATTTTTGAGGGGGACATCCAAAGTAGTGCTGTAATACATATGCTAGATTGTAATACGTTAAATGTATTGTGGCGAGGCAGACAAATCAGCACCAGCCAAGGATACAGAACTTATAGGACCACGGACAGGAGGTCAGAAGGCAGGGAATAGAAGGGAGCGTAATAGTCCAAGGAATACGGGTGGAAAAAGAACTCAACTTGATAACCGTGATGACGTCCACACTCCTGTCCCATGTACAGTGATGAGACAGGTGGTTACTTAGAGAGGCATGTGGAGGACTAACGGGGGGTTGTTGTATTTTGTGTGTTGTTTTTTCCCACTATACATATGGTGAGGATTGAGCGTGTGCTGGACGATAAGAGGAGATACCCAACTCCCTGGGCATCAGGAGCCAGGAGCCTTTTCTGTTGTCAGTGAGATTAAGCAGAGTTTTTTTGTTGGTGTCCAGTTTGTAATAAAATCACTATGGAAATACCGTGCTACCTGCATTGTGTCCTCCCTCTCTCACATGAAAGTATATTGAGGAACCATAATTACTACTACTGGATAATAATAATAATAATTTTTATTATTATGATATTTTGTGATTTTCCCAAGTTTTTCTCACCTTCCAAATCCCTGTAATCCTGCCTTGATGGCAGCTCCGCATCTCCTTGGACAGATCTGTAGAATGTCGAAGGGCACACAAATGGTTCATTCAACCACGTCACCCAGCCGTCCATTCTTTTCCAACACGGAAGCCATTATTCAGATTATACACGGGATGATAACTTTTTAAACAATACTTCCACGATTGAACCCACAGGAGCTCGATCTAGACACTAGGAGTCGCTGGGGAATAGATAAGCAGATTTATCTAAACCAAAATCCCGGGCAGTGCTATGCCAATTTGCGCTGCCTCGTGCAGGAGACCCGGGGAAAGTCAGAGAATCCATAGGCTTGAACCCATGACTATCATGACGTAGATTGTCGTGCAGTGCAGTGACTGACGTGCAGTGCAAAGCCCACTACGCCACGAGGACTCCCCTTACCAGCCACGGTCGGTGGATCTTAATTGGGGATGCCGGGCTCGCATTACGTTTGGGACCGGAGTGAATGGATCTTAATTGGGGACGCTGTACTGAAAAAAACTGTTCAAAGCAGCCACATTGAAGTCCATGGACGCCAGTCTTCAACAGAGAAATGCACTGTGACGCTATCGGAATGTATAAGAAGGAAATCGAGTCAGCTATATGTAGCTGATTTTGAACTCATCTTCAAGATGAATGTGTTCTAACACATTTTTTGTCAATAAAACGTTATCACAATAGTACATATTTGACCATTATTCTTTTGACATTTTAGGGGAATCCGAGCTTCCCTTGCAGTCTTAAAGAGCTCGCACCTGATTGGGGGGGTCCAATTTTTCCCATGTTTTCTGCCTAATAGACACTCAGTAGACAGAGAAAAAGGTACAGAGTCATTGTGCAAGTAGGTACAACTGACACAAAGTATACCATTTCAAAAGGGCTTTTTATCTAAGCCACGGTAAAGGTTTAGGAGAAGGGGCTGTGAGGAACCAATGCAACTGGCACACTGCTTTAACAAGGCACCATAACTCAAATACAGGGGGTGGCCTTCCCAGATCTTGCCTAGTGTGTATACAAACTGAATTTACCCTACAGGTGGTGTATGTCCTAGGGCCTCTGGCCTACACACTCCCTAGCAGGGCTGGACTGGGACAAAAATATCTGCCCTGGAATTTTGGCTCAGACCGGACACCACCCACCAGTACACCATGCTTGCAGTCCCCTTAAATATGCATACCTACTGTATCATTCCCCAAATCCTCTACAAAGCTGAGTAGCAGGGGCCTCACCAGTCCCGGGTGTTTTTTTGACAGCCCGAGTGTTCGGCAAGCTGACAAACACAGAGATAGAATCATCATTTGCAAGGCGAGTCAGAGAATGCACAACAGTGCATTGTGAATGTAGACTTTTGCATGCACTGTTTCAATTTCACGCTAGCAGGAGAGATCGTCCATATGCATTAATGAATCTTAACAGCATTGTTGAAGTTAAAATTAGTAAGCAGTTTCGAATTTCATTTTTAAAATCATAGAACTTTGTTTATTCTTCTAGAGGACAAGAAAGAGAAAAAGATCAGTCCTGTTTTCTCGGACTCAGCCACACTATAGCTATGTGTATCGGACGAAGTACACAGTTGTCTGCTTATGGTTAGGGACCATCAATCAATGACATGCCTCAACGTTGGAAAACTTGGAAAATTCAAAAGCTTTTTTGTTGAATCACTTAGAAATCTCATCACCTTTCAATTGTTCAGAGAGGGCACCCACAGCCCACACCCACAGCCCAAAATTTTGGGGGAAATTGCAAAGGCTGTTCAACACATAGTGTCCTCTGTGAACAATTTGAAAGTGTTTTGAGGTTTCTAAGTCATTTGACAAAAACTCTATTGAATTCTTCAATATTATGCCCTCGCCCCAGTAGGATAACTGGCACTCTTAAGAAAAAAACACAAAAAAGCGTTTTTGAGATCTTTTTTATGTGGACCATAGCCAAGATATTTATCGTGATGAGTTTTTAATAATAACGACATATCGACATATCGCGATAACAATTAGTTTTGTTCTGAAACAAAGAAACTTCCAACAAATGAGGAGTATTTTATATTGCTTGTAGTTCAGTTTTACCTGAAACTTCTAAACAGCAATATAACCAGGTCAATCAATATATTTGTATGTATTTTTAGTTGTTTATACAGCAGACTTGATTTAATCAAGTCACAGCAGGCCCTGTATATATATATATATATATATATATATATATATATATATATATATATATATATATATAGATAGATATTTTAATATATTGTCAGGCATATCGTATCGAAAAAAATATCTATTTTAGATCGTGATATCGTTTTTTTGCCATATCGCCCAGCCCTACTACATCCTGTTCCTCCTTGTCTCACTCCTCCACTGCTAACTCAACAACCTGGTTGATTAGACATAAGGACAGAGCGAGAGAGTATTACAATTAATTGGTAGAGATATTAAGGTACATGTACACTTTGTAAGTATCAATTTTTAAATGGACAATGTGCTCTGTGTTATAAAAGCTAGTTAACCCTTTAGACCCCAATAGAATTCCAGAATATGGATGTAGAATACTGAGAATTCTAAATATAAATATTTTCACATTTCAAAGAAACAGACATTGTACAAATAGAAGTATACTTTGTTTTAAAGAGCACAAAATCTCCTTTAATATGACACCAAACATTTCTTTTAGACCAGTGGTTCTGAATAATTTCAAACCAAGTACAACCTTTGATCAAGCTAACATTGATCTAAGTACCACCTACAAGCAGTGTTGCCACAGTTACTTTGAAAAAGTAATCTGATTACTGATTACTCCTTTAAAAAGTAACTTAGTTACTTTACATATTACTTGGTTTTAAAAGTAACTAAGTTAGATTACAAGTTACTTTATTAGTTACATTCAGCAGCTGCTGACAACACCCCCGCCGCCTCTACATAAAAATGACAACCGGTTTTGCCAACACTCACTTTATTGGAAGTTCATTTTTAACAGTAACCTCAACAATGTATCTCCTGACATTTTAAGTTGAATACATGTTTTTTATAAAAAATAAAACAAAGACGGTCTTTCTTGACTTCACTTAACATAAATACTTGTTTTTATAAAAATAAAATAATGACAGCCTTTCTTGACTTGACATATTTAACTGTTAACACTGTAATGTAAACTTACTATTTATTATCTACATTGTGTATAAATGTAACAAATAAATTTTTGTTCAAAATAATAGCGCTAGTTTTAATTCACTGCAATAATCATTGTTAATTCATTATAAAGCTAGTGAATTGTAACCAAATCCAATTGTACTGTGTGTAAACAAACATTAAGAGATATACTAGGAAAAATTGGTAAATGGTAAATGTTAACTTTTTATTAATTAGAGTAACAAATACTTTGTACACACAATTTGATTGAATATATTGTCAGTGTCTCACGTGAAAACATGATTACATTTTAAAAACATTCACTAGAGTCTGTTTCATCCAAAACATGAACATGTACACACTACCTATGTTTGCAATGAATTAACAATGATTGTTATATTGAATTATTAGCGCTATTATTTTGAAAAAGAAAATCAGAGTTTGTGTTGCTGGCATAAGTGTTGCTAGGCAAACGGTTCTTGCCTAGCTAGCACTGGCTCTGACTGTCCTAATGCTGAAAACGTGACTTGTCGCATACCTGACTTCACTCCCGGAGACGCAAGAAGAATGCAAAAATATATATTTTTTACTAAGGAAAATGACAGCAACACATAGTGACTTGGAAAAGTAACTTTAATCTGATTACTGGTTTGGAAATAGTAATGCGTTAGATTACTTGTTACTGAAAAAAGTGGTCAGATTAGAGTAGCGCGTTACTAACTAACGCGTTACCAGCATCACTGTCCACCATTTCCGAGGAACTACAGAAAACATCAATAACCAATGATTATCTATATCATTTTATTATTATACCGGCCCCAGAGGTGCCTCGGCCTCAATTCAATATAACTATTCACTGACAAAACACACAAACCCATGCTCTCTCCCACTCAAATACACACAGAATACCAAGCCCAGAGAAGGACACAGCACACTACCAGCCCCATGTCACATACACTAATACACAGATCACCTCACATGAACAGAGAGAGAGTGAGACTTCAAACACTGGGGCTATTAACCCAGTCCTAACAGGTAGCAGCTGATAGCACTGATGAGGGGGCAGAAGCAGAATAAGGCCAGGCACCTCCAATCAGCAGTGGAATGACAGCATCTGTAGGAAACACACGGATAGAAAACATACACAGACAGAAAACACACACAGGCACAGAACAGGACACAGTATATGTATACACATACACAACATGGCAAATAGCACAAACTGGGACTGGGGGACATAACATGGCCACCCCAAAATGTAGTTAACAACAACACAGAAAAAAACAAACCCCAGTCGCTTCCCGAGACAACGCGTCTGCAACTATGTAATGCCCAAGTGACCAGACTCTGTCCGATCACATGCACCTGCTGTCCGAATGTGTGAGAATACACAACTGGGTATACCACATGGCAATCCCCAACTGTGCCCTGCACCGTCCTTTTACGCATGAGCACTCTATTCTTTCTACGGTCCCTTTGAGGGAACCAGCGAAGTAAAATATATAAAACTCATAAGGATGTTATCTCCTTTTTGTGCATTTACAATTGTTGACGGGGCAGCAGAAAACTTAAGGTCTCTTACCTGGGGTTTGTCAACTACCTCCAGCACGGGGTTCACACTACCACTGGCGATGCCATTACGAGCAGCAGTGTAACTCCTTTAAATGGCAAGTTAGACACCGAACCAGCCTGACACCAATTCAGACTTCACATGGACCCTATGTAACGGTAAAGAAGTGGCACCCATTTCTAACCCTGTAGGAGAACTCGAGAACCCACATACTTAGGTGCTGTTGGACCAGGGTAGCACACTAGCAAGGATCAAAGACTGTACTGCTGTACACGTGCTGTAAAAAAGTGGTCCAGTTCTGATGCTCATGTGCCCATTGTAGGTGCTTTCTGCAGTGACCAGGGGTCAGCATGGGCACCCTGACTAGTACGCAACAAACTGTGACGCACTGTGTTCTGAAACCTTTCGATCAGAACCAGCATTAACATTTTCAGCAATTTGAGCTACAGTAGCTTGTCTGTTGGATCGCAACACAACGGTCAGCCTTTGCTCCCCATGTGCATTAATAAGCCTCGGCCGCCCATGACCCAGTAGCGGATTCACCGCTTTTGAATCTCCCTTTTCTTTTCAAAAAAGTGGTCTCCCAGCAATTCAATGCTTTCCTAAAGACTACCATAATAATACTTATGAAATGCTCCAGTCTGGGTTTAAACCCTATCATAATACTGAGACTGCACTTGTGAAGGTGATAAACAACCTCCATGTATCATCTGACCAAGGCTGTGCTTCAGTTCTTGTGCTTCTTAACTTTAGTGCTGCCTTTGATACCATTGATTGTAACATACTTCTAGATAGATTGGAAACCTATATTGGACTACAAGGACATGTTCTGTCATGGTTCAGATTCTATCTATCAGAAATAAATCAGTTTGTATGTGTGGATAGTCTGTCCTGTAAATAATTGAAGGTATTCTTTGGTGTTCCTCAAGGTTCTGTTTTGGGTCCACTATTGTTCTTGCTATATATGCTGCCTCTTTGTGATGTCAACTGGAAACACATACAGTAAGTCCATTTTCACTGCTAGGCTGATAACCCACAGCTGTACATTTAGATGAAAAAGGGCGAAGCCTCAAGATTGCATAGCTTGGAAGCCTGTGTTTCGGACATAAAGAAGTGGATGACAGAAAATGATTTACTTCTAATCTCAGAAAAAACGTTAGGTCCCAAGAAGCAAAGAAACATTTTGAATCTCACAATGACCACAGAAGGTACAGTTTTATCAGAAATAAAGAGAAAAATCCTCAGTTTCACACTATACCCAGATCTCTCTTTTGACAAACATGTAAAACATATCTCAAGCACAGGTTTTTTCCATCTTCAGAACATTGCAAACATTCCAAACTTTCTGTCAAGAAGTTCTGCAGAAAAGTTAATCCATGCTTTAGTTACCTCAAAATGGGATTATTGGAATTCCCTCTTTCTGGCTAACCAAACAAGACCCTTACAAATTTTCTGTTAATGCTTACCACAGCTGTCAGAATTTTGACTAGTATTGCAAAATTTGTACATATTACCCCAATTCTATTCTCCCTACACTGGCTGCCCATTAAGGCTAGGGCTGATTTTAAAGTTTTACTGTTAACCTACAAAGCACTACATGGACCTTTCTCTACTTATCTGTCTGATTTGTTGCTGCCATTACATACCTACATGTACGCTATGTTCACAAGAAGCAGGCCTCCTTACTGTTCCTAGAATTTGAGTGAGGATGTTTATAATGAAGAGTAGGGGACCCAGAACGATTTGTGGTCACTGCGGGAGATGTAGTGTGTGCGGTTGGTCAGATAGGATTGCAGCCAGGAGCATGCCATTCTCTCAACACCCAGACCCCTGAGCCTGGTAAGGAGGATCTGATGGCTCACTGTGTCAAAGCCACTCTGAGAATCAAGATGTTGAGGGCACCAGTGTCAGCAGAGACGATGAAGTCATTCACAACTTTGAAAAGTCTCTGTACTGTGAAGTGGACTGAAGTCAGACTGAAGGGGCTCAAACAGCTCATTGTTGAGGAGGTTGTTTTGAAGATGAGTGGCAAAAATACTTTCCAGGGTTTTGGCAAGGAACGGAAGGTTGATATGGGGAGGACGTTTTTAAGGATGGTGGAATGCAGTCTGGGTTTCTTTAAAATTGAAGTGACAGCAGCAGTTTTGTATATAGAGGGTACAGTGCCGTGGGTGAGGGAGAGGTTGACAATGCGTGTGATGTAGGCAGAGTACAAGCAGACAGGCTTAAATGAGAGCAGCAGGGACGAGATCCAGGGAACAGGAAGTCATTTTAGACAATAGTATAAGTTTGGAGATATAGGCAGAGTCAATAGGGTTCGTGACTTAACGTTAGGGCATCTCTGTATGTGGAGATGTGATGTTTGTAGGGTTTGGTGTGGATGTTGAGCCCCGACGATCTAGCCAGGCGTTCGAGGCTGTGGCCAACCTGCTTCAAAGAACGGAGCTCAGGTGTAAACTCCTCTCATGGATCAGATGAGCTTTATTGTTAATAGAATGGGTGTTAAGGAATGTAAGACTGGTAGTTCGACAGGGTGGAGTGGGAAATTGGAGGCGGCGAAGTACACAAAGGTTTACAGTTTGATATGGTGGGTATCTAGGAGGATGGGAGTGAGATCAGAGAGAGATGACGTTCCTATCAGTGTTAGAGTTGACAGACTAATTGCAACATGAGCCCTGATGCGGGTAGAAGGGTCTACGTTAAATGCCAGATAGTAATTGTTATTCATAGATAGTAGATCAGAAAGGGGGTATAGTAATCCAGGGAAGAATGTCATAGTAATCCAGGGAAGAATGTTAAGCTTTGCTATCCCAGTGTATAGTTTTTGCCATCCTAGGGTATAATCGAACTTTGTATACTGCAACTATTGTCCAACTTTGCACCCAATTAGCCAGGGGGTAGAGACAACAACACCAACAAAAAGGAAACTACTTGACACAAAAAAAACGGAACATGCACAATTTCCAATGAGAAGCAATCAAACTCGATGTCAGCAGATAATCTCACCGAAAGGTTTGAGAGACGCAGAATCAGTCTCAACTTTTAAGTCTATGCTAAAGACTCAGCTATTTAGTAAGTTCTATGATATAGTGTAGTCTGGCCCAGGGGGATTAAAGTTAACGTCAGCACTGTTTGATGAACCACCCATGCTGGCTTGCCTGGTAGGGTCCTCTCTCTCCACTGGGATATCCTTGCTTCAGCGTCACTTGGGGGCCGATTCACTGGCCTGCCCATGTTGCCCCATGATACTCTACGCTTGTAGGATGGGAATAAACTCTGTGGACTTATACTCATCCCTCTTTCAGTGTGGTTGTCTGTTGGCGTGGTCTATGCAATGTGGGTCGGTCTGAATGATGCCTGTTTGGTCCTGCCCGAGGTTTTCGTTTTGCAGGACTATGTCTCCAGACCCCCCAGCTCAGTCCCCAGATTTATGCTGCATTAGTTCATGTGATGGGGGACTGGGGTCATTCTGTCCTTTCTCTGTCCCCACATACGTTTCATTGGTTTATGTGACGGCAGTTTATATATTTATTTTGGGGTCAGATTTGTATCGATGTACTAGACCCACGGTATGCCCACACTAATGTTTCTGGTGTCATGTTGATACTAGGAGGACTCAAACCCTTGGAACATGCTTAAGGACCATGTGGCTTGAAGACTCCTTCCTGTCTCTGTCCTGTGCCCACTTCACTGTGCTGGTGCCCTCATCACAGCTGTTGTCCCTGCCCAATACCATTGAACTGTGTTAATGCTACACAAAGACTGTGGTCACAGCCCACCCATTCATATCTTCATTTATAGACACTAAATGAACACTGATAAACAATGTGACGTTAATACAATGGGGTGATCGCACACCCGATACAGCCAGAAGAGGACTGGCCACCCCCTTGAGTCTCTAGGTTTCTTCCTAGGTCCCACCTACTATGGAGTTTTTCATAACCACTGTGCATCACTTGTTGTTGCTTGCTCTTTGGGGGTTTTAGGCCAGGTATCTGTCAAAGCACTTTGTGACAACTACTGTTGTAAAAAGGGCTTTATAAAGTACATTTGATTGATTGATTTAGCAGTCAGTTCTCCGTTTAAAAAGCACAATGTATTATGTGTTTTATATTTTTTTATTAATTTCCCAATTTTATCCCCACATTATTGGTCTTGTCCAATTCTTCCACTAACCCTGCTACGTTGCTAGCTCCACAACCCCCCCTCGACAGATGCATGGCGGTGAAGGGCGCTCACATGTTAATCCAACCACATGTTGCCATGCCGGACGATTCTTTTAAAACTGCTCATCCAACACGGAACTTTAGTCAGATCATGCGTGTGATGATTGACACTCACTAACTATTCTTATGTGATTGACAGGCGCCGGATCTGCACACAAGAATTCGCTGTAGATAATCTGACTATCTGATCTACCCCTAATCCCGGGCAGCGCTATGCCGACTACGCCAGATGGACCCCCCTAAAAAGCACAATTTCTAATGGTTAGGCAGTGAAAACAGTCAAAAAATTCAAAATTGAAACGATATTTTTCCTTACCTGGCATCTTATAATAAATAAACATGGATGAATAATGAAAGGATTTAATAAATATTAACTTTGTTAGTTTAAGGGTTTTGACTGTCCATTATACGTATGACATGTTTGTGAATCAGCACAAACCCTGCCCCCAATCTCTGATTGGCCACCAACTGGCCAACAACAACATGGTTCAAATTCCGTGAGTGGTGTCATGGACAGCAGCTGCTTGTCCTCCATTTTCCGCTGCCACTGTCACCGGGGTCACAGGCAAGTCTGCCGTTGGGCGTAGATTAAAATCAATAGAGGCCACAGCGTTGCCTGCTCGTTGGATTGAAGGCCCATAAGTGTATCGGTTTGTACTGGTGAGTGAGTCTATGCAAGCCTGGTTGAGCAGAGCCAGTGAAGGGGGTCATATGGGTCAGGTGTTCAGCCGACTTATGATTGGCAGATAGAAACGGTCTCAGCGCCCATTAGTAAAGGACTTGTGTGTTTCGACAGAACCTGGCTAACAGATGGCAGATGAATTAAGATTGCCTGGGGTGAGAATAAGCCTTAATAACACTGCATGAATTCATCAGGCACTGTTTTGGATAGATGTCCTCGATTGGTGAGAGCAGTAACCAACTGTTGTTTTGCTGGACTAAAACAGAACATTGTGTTTGGTCTGCTCCGATATCATAGCCCTAGTAGTTTCATACATTCAGTGTCAATGGTCACAATAACAGTAATATTGTTTTTCTATACCCTTAGTCGCAGCATTGGAACATCAACACCTTTTTTTGAACCACAATAAAAGAAGCCTTTGTTAAACTCAAGTTACACAGTTCTGAATACTAGTTTACTATTATCTTTCTCCTCAACATTTTCCCCTGCCTCTAGAGGGACAAAACTTAGAGATGTTTTTAAACCTGAAATAGAGCTGTCCTAGCTTGTAGTCTAATTTGGGGCCTTGAAAGTGGCAATGTCATCCTATTGCATTGTGACTCTGTATGCATCCGTAGCTGCATTTTTTATCCAGCCAATAAAATGTTAGCTACTGTAGCTGGTAATAACTTATCTACGTTTGTAACATTAACTAGCTTTCTAGTAGTTTAGTTGAGTTTTTCAGTTTAGTTCAATTCAGATATCTCTGAAATTTTTAAGTGAAATAGACTGGGCATCTTGCTTAACTGATACATCAAATTAGCTCAGTGTATGTTCCTGAATGAAGCCATAATCCTACATATACCTGACTAGAACTGACACACTGAAATGTTCCTAAATAATGCCATGACCACTCACATATCTGACTTGAACAGAAGAAAATAAAGCACTGATCCTCCACATAGCTGACAACAACTGACAAACTGAAATGTTCCTGACTAAAGTCATGTTTCTCCACATACCTGACTAAAACTGACAACTTAAAATGTTGCTGACTAAAGTCTTGAACCTCCACATACCTGACTAGAAATGACAAACTGAGACAGAGGTTGTCTGCGGTTTCACTCACTTGCCATGGGAACAAGTCATCCTCTCTTTTAATCTCACTTTAATAGATGATGTGATGAATGCCATCCAGATGTTGTGAATGTTTTTTGACATGCCCTCAGACAGATGCTTCCATATGTTCAACATCTGATGCGAAACATGCAATTATCTTAGCTGGCTGAATGCAGTTGCCCTTTGTAGACAAACCTTGACTGCTATTGTGACCCCTGAAAGCTTATGCCAACAATCACCCTGCTTCTCCTGACCTTCTCACTGTGTTTCAGTCCACTGACCTTCGTCCATTAAGTCATTTATGAAACTTATTTTGCATTCACATTTTCACACTCCTTTTGTACACGCCAGAGAATCAAGGTTTTCTTCTTTCATTTTTTGTAATATTAAAAACAGAGATAAAAATCAGAAATTGAATTTAGGAGTTGGTGTGGCTGTCCTATATTTTTTTGTTAGAAAAATAAATTCAAATGGCCAGAGATGAAAAAAGATACAGACAATTGTGACAAAATAAGAAATATACAACATTGTTAGTGTTAGCAATCATGGCTCTGAGAAATGGACTTGGCCCTGTGCTGCAAAACACTGGGACAAAGCATTGTTCATTTTTATCCACCAGTGAAATACTTGCCTGTTTCAAATCCCAGGGTTGGAATAGTTTAGGCATTGTAACATTAGTCTATTACTGAAAATGAAGGTAAATGGATATAGCTTGGTGTATAAAGCATTAGTGTCTAATTTGATTGGTAGGATGTAAAGTAAATTACTACCAAATGATTGTTGTGTTCTCATACGATCAGCATTGAATATTTGAAATGTATTATCTTGCTTTTATTAATAAAAGAAATCAAACCAAGTTTCTATTTAAAAACACACACTAAAATGTCAATTAATCTATTTCTATGTTATTGGTCATTAAAGTTGTACAGTAATTTCCCCAAAGATGTGGTAGAATCTCCTTAGTATTGATTTTAGCATGGACATTTCTCTATGGACTAAAGGGTTAACACCTCAGATTGACTCCTTGCTCCTATAAAACATAATGCACAGTGTATAAAACATCCTGAAAAATGTACAGTAGCTTTTTCTTACTGTGATCACATTGCACCAGTTCTACACGCACGTGTATCCCTGTGTCTGGTGTATTGTCAACATAGGCACAGATGCCAAAAGCTTTGTAATGTACAGTAGTCTATAGGGATACTTCTCTCCTGTTCTCCATTTGACCTCGATACTGTACCATCCCCTCTACTTCCCTCTTTTTCCTTTTCCAGCCTGGTTGTCTTCCGCTCTCCCGTGGCTGTGTGATGTCCCACCAGATGTACTGCAGCAGCCAGGCTGCTCGGCTCACGACTGCTCTTATCTCCGCTGTAGGAGTCTGTGCCCTGAGGTGCTCTCTCCTAACTCAACCACTCACTTTCCCCCTCCTGGCGTAATCACTTAGTACTTTGTCTCACTCTCTTTCTCTCTATGAGAATCACTGCGCGCTACTTAGAGGCTGCCAGGTTCCGGGGCCTGTACATTGGCTGTCTCTGAGGGCCCCTCCCCTCCTTTATTTCCACATTAGGGCCCTATATACTTTCCCTGCTTTTCCTCCCAGTCTAATGCCCCTGCGTGCATGTGCGTACGTGTGCCCGTTTTTGAGCACGCCGATGACCTATGCAGGAACATGCTGGATTGCAGAAACACTTTCAAGCTCAGCATCTCTTGTCAGCACGCCGCGGAGTGACCAGTGATCAACACACATGGAGCTGGAATGGCTGAGTCTGTACTTCTGCTAAACTTATTCACCTCAAGATGTCATAGCTAACATGAAATATGTATACTGCAAAACTTCTGTTAATTGCTGAGTCTGAAGCAAGCTCAGATGTGTTATGATTGCGTGGTAAAGCATCTGATTATAGAAAGTAAACTGGCCTCGCAGACATGGGTCTACTGGGTATCGATGCACAGATGGCCAGGATTCAGCATACTTTGAAAAGTTATCTGTTAGCCAGCTCACATCTTAGGTGATTATTCCCTGCCAAAATATAAATGCCTGCCAGTATAGCCCACTATTGAAACAGTTTAATGTTTTAGAGTGAGTTAAAAAACAAATGTCCATAAACATTTGCAGATCAAAAACATAATACCAGCATTTATACTAATAAAGGTTTATGTTTAAACCTCAGAGAAAAATAAGTTACTTGTTGTCACTTACCAGACTCACAGAAGATTTCCCCTTAAAGTGCCCATGCAGTCTTTATAAATTGTATAGTAATGATCACTGTCTATTATTTGATGTTGGGACCCTCAAATTCTACTCACATATTATTTGGTCTTATAAATCAAAGATATGCACACAGTGATTAATGAAGAATATGACTTCTTAGACCTGTGATGGAAACTATTCCAAAAGGGAGCTATCCAATCTAAATAATTCAAACTGAATTTGTCCTTAATTTATGACTGAAATGTATGATGTTTTTACCTTTTATTTAACCAGGTAAGTTGACTAAGAACGATTTCTTATTTACAGCAACAACCTGGGAGCATTTAGGGTGAAGTGTCTTGGCCAAGGACACAACAACATTTTGGCTCAATCTGGAATGGAACTGGCAACCGTATGACAACAAGTCTGACTCCCTAACCACTGAGCCATCTGCGTCCCAAGGTGTGGAAACTAGGAAGGGAAGTGCTTTGTTGAGCAGGAAAGCGAAACAGTGAGTGCTGTGTAATCGAACAGAGATAAGCAGCAAATGGTGCTGAAAGTAATTTGATTAGACCTAATTCATCCAAAAAGCTGTTTTCAGTAGCACCAATATTTTTACGCCAATGTGTTCCCATTTAACGTATAGGTTCCTATTTTACAGACACAGCTGTGCGATCGATAGATACACTACAGTATATAGCCAAAAGTATGTGGACACCCCTACTAATAGTGGAGGTTGGACAATGGTCTGGGACTGTTTTTCAGGGTGTGGGCTATTCCCCTTAGTGCCAGTGAAGGGTTATCTTAATGCTTCAGGATACAAAGACAGGTTAGACCATTGAGTGCTTCCAACTTTGTCGAAACAGTTTGGGGAAGGCTGTTTCCTATTCCAGCATGACTGTGCCCCTGTGCACAAAGAGGGGTCCATAAAGACATGGTTTGATGAGTTTGGTGTGGAGGAATTGGAGTGGCCTGCACAGAGCCCTGATTTCATACCCCACTGAACACCTTTGGGATAAATTAGAATAGCGATTGCAAGCCAGGCCTTCTTGTCCAACATCATTGCCTGTCCTCACATTTGCTTTTTTGGCAAAATGTGCACAAACACCAAAAAACATTTGTACACATGTACATTTCCAGTGTCAGGTTTTTTCATATAGCCTCGGACAGTTACGAAAAGTACAAACGTCAGTTTACCTTAACTTTACCCTAATCTTAGCTTGACTTTACCCTAACCTGAACCTTACTAACCTATGATGTTATGCCTGAACCCAACGTTCCCCAAGTACTTTAAATTATAGCCGATTGGTCTATTCTTGAAAATGTTCCATTTCAATGGCCGTATGGTAAGTCTGTCTACGTAATGCTGCAAAATTTCCATTATGTACCGTTACCCACGTATCACCATGAGAATGCATTGAAATTTTAGCAAACATTTCCCTGATTTTTATTTTCAATAAAAGGAAATCATCGTTATTTTCACAGTTCTGAAAAGTGGTTTATCGACCTCACTGTTTGAAAATATATTTTTGCTTTCTAAACTGGAAAACATAATTTCTAACTTCACTGGTCTTTAATTGTTACTTTGTTGACTGAGGTAAGAGAAACAGGTCGTGCAATGGGGTTGCTGTTACAGCACCATGCTGAGGTGTGCCGTAACGGCTTGTCCTTCCATCCCAGACCATCTATGGCTCCTCTATAATGCAGAGACTAATGCAGTTTCCATGTTCAGAACATCCCTACAACTATTTTGAAAAAATGTCCCGCTATCTAACTGAGAACATACAGAACTCACCACAATTTGAAGTCTTACAGGACAAATATAACCATAGCAGGACAATACTTCATTGTTTAATGCCCTACATATAAATACGTATACACTGGTGTGTACCGTGTGTGTGTTTTGTATGCATGAATTGTTCATCAGTCTAAATGATCCACTGGTGATATTTTACTTGAGAATGTGAGCATATACTAGTAACAGGGAGTAAGCAGCGTCTCTGGTCTGATGCAACTATTGACAATACACTGTAAAAGACAGCCATCTCTTCTTACTAAAAGTAAGTCAACATTTTGCATCGAATTTTTAATTTTTAAGTAGTTCCAACAAGACACATCTTTGTATAGGATAGCTTTGACAAAGATTGGGCTTGCTGGAACTACCTAAAAATTTGATGCAAAAAGTTGACTTACATTTAGTAGGTAGAGACAGCTGTTTTTTGCAGTGTAGTGGGTGGCTGAAGGCCTTCACATCCATCATAGAGTTCAAGTTGCTCCATTATGGGCTTTAGAGCAAGGATGTGAGTGACATTCACACACAGTACACTGCTCTGAGGCCACAGGGCTCTGAGGCAAGATCAGTCTCATCCAGCCACTTTCTGAATGTGGGTCCTGAGAGAGTTACGCAAATGCATAAAGTGGCTGGTTGATATGGACTGTAAATCAGATGGAAAGGAGGATTATGTGGTCTGTTAAGTGGGAGTTGATTAAGCTCTTATCAGTTAATTCTTGATTTAACACTGTAGAAAAATAGATGGGCTCATCTGCAATTGTGCTTACAATTATTTACAATTTAATTTAAATAGTACCTTTGTTTACCTTTATAACAGGCAAGTTTACCAAGAACCCATTTTTCTTTGCAGTACTGACCTGAGGAAATGTTACAGGGGGACTAATTTGAGTTAACTGTCTCCAAATGACATAGCTTTTAACTTGGTGGTCGAGGGATTCGAACCAGGGACTTTTCACAAAGCTCTCAGATGCTCTAAAAACTTGGTCAAATTGGCAAAACAAAGCAATCCTTTCTGCTAATTACTTATAGACAGCCTATTGATGCTAACAGAAACTGAACTAATGGTGTTTTACAATAAGTTCGCTTTTAAATGTATTCATCTTCCTCATCCGTGTCATAAAGATTTAAAGGAAACAGCTAAGGGCCTAAGTACTGTATTTTACCCAGATCATGCTTATTAAAAGTTAAAAAGTATTCTATGCTCCCAAGGACATGTCTTCTCACTTTCATGATTTGCTAGAAGCATGGATAGACTTTGCTCTGAATAGACATGCAGCCATACGAAGTTAACACAATTAGCATGGTTATATACAGTATTCTTAACAATATAAACTCACCCAAAAAAATAAATGTTCTCTCACTTTCAACTGCTGTACTGCAGTGCATCTTCTCCTCATGGACTGCGCCACATTTGCCACTTCTTGCTGTGAGATGTTACCCCATACTTCCACCAAGGCGCCTGTAAGTTACTGGACATTTCTGATGGGAATGGACCTGCCTGTCTTGCAGGAAATCATGCAGAGAACGAGCAGTATGGCTGGTGGCATTGTCATGCTGGAGGGTCATCTAAGGATGAGCCTACAGGAAGGGTACCACATGAGGGAGGAGGATGGCTTCCCTGTAACGGAAGTTTTGATATTGCCTGCAATGACAACAAGCGCAGTCCGATGATGCTGTGACACCGCCCCAGACTATGTCAGACTCTACACCTCCAAATCGATCCCGTTCCAGAGTAGAAAGTCATTCTTTCGACGGTACAGGTGAGTCCGACCATCACCCCTGGTGAGACAGAACATTGGCTCGTCAGTGAAAAGCACTTTTTGCCAGTCCTGTCTTATCCAGTGACAGTGGGTTTGTCCGGTGGTGTCTGGTGAGGACACGACCTCAGTCCAGCCTCTCTCAGCCTATTGCCGACAGTCTGAGCACTGATGGAGGGATTGTGCGTTCCTGGTGTAACTCAGGCAGTTGTTGTTATCATCCTGTACCTGTCCCGCAGGTGTGATGTTTGGATGTACTGATCCTGCACAGGTGTTGTTACAGGTGGTCTGCCACTGCAAGGATGATCAGCTGTCCTTCCTGTCTCCCTGTAGTGCTGTTTTAGGCGTCTCACAGTATGGACATTGTAATTTATTGCCCTGGCCACATCTGCAGTCCTCATGCCTCCTTGCAGCATGCCTAAGGCACGTTCACTCAGGTGAACAGGGACCCTGGGAATCTTTCTTTTGGTGTTTTTCACAGTCTGAAGGAAGATCTCGTTAGTGTACTTAAGTTTTAATAACTGTCCTTCTTTGCCCATCATCTGTCAGAGTTTATGTAACTAAACTATGATGCAGTGCTATTGTTGTCTGATTACAAAATTCGATCTAATAATAAAGTATTTATAGGTGCTATTTGTAGAATTACAGCAGTAACAATGGAACTACAGGTACTTTCTCTTTCAATTGACCAGCTTACAAATGCTGTAAAAATGCCTTTCATGATATTTTAAATATCTGAATAGATTATGTGTATAGGATATTGTTTCCCTACACTATGCAAGTGATTAGTTACACACAAAAGCACATCATAAAAGTTCCTCCATTTGTCATTCGTTTTTTTTCCTTTCTTTGCCTATTCTTTTTGCACTGTTCACCCGACATGGAAGACTTTAGTCGGATCATACATGGGAAGATTACGTTCACTGACTATACTTCTGCAATTTAATATACAGGCGCCCGGTCTGAACAGAAGGAGATGTGGCAGGACAGATAATCTGATTTATATGACCCAAATCCTGGGCAGCACTGTGCCAATTTTGCGCTGCCTCATTCAAGAGGCCCGGGGAAAGTCAGAGAACCCATGGTCAGGCTCAAACCCATGACCATCGTGACATAGACTGTCCTGCAATGCAGCGACTAAGCCCATTACGCCACGTGGAACCCTGTTAGGCACCCAATCGTAAATGGTTAATTCCAAATGTATAAACTATTTTGAAATTGAAAATATAAAGTTGTTTGGAAATTTAAATCTAAACGTTGAAAAAGCTGCTGCTTTCACCTGACGTCTCTGGTTCTCATGCATCTCCAGTCTGTTGACTGTCTCCCTCACAGTAGGTGGTGGTCTAAACTTGTGCGTCATTTTTTTTTACATTTGGCAGCATAAGCTTGGAGTGCTCGTTATTTCTTCTCTCAACTTTTTTTCACGCAACCCTCCTTGTTTCTTCCTCTTCGATACTTTGGATTCGAAACAATAATATTATAGAAAGAGCTCAATGCGCCTCATTTGCAGCGACTCGACTGTGAAAACACTATGCACTGTTTCGCTTGGACTCACTCCAATAAATTGCCATAACCTGGAAGACAACAACGTATTGCTTAATCATGGTCTGTAAAACTGAACTATACTGTTCTGATGCCAGCATGCAACATACATACCCACAATCCCTCCCACAAGAGAGGCACTTTGGACAAATCTAGCGGGCTAAAGTATGTGATTTTTTTGCGAAGTATGTCCCCTGATGGACAAGGGCACTGATTAAGTTTTATTTTGCATGGTGCCATAAGCCAAGGTGGCCGCTACTTTGACTGGCCGTTTGGAAAATTCCTTGATTCTCCCGATGGCCAGTCCGACCCTGCGGGTATACATTTTACATAAGAATAGACATGAAGCCATTCGAAGCTAATGCTAGTAACATGTTTACACAGTATTTGTATAAACATGCATGCAGTCATATAAAGCTAATGCTAGCAGCATGATAATACAATATTCATATGAATAGAAATCCAGTCATTTGAAGGAAATGTTAGCAGCATGGTTTTACAATATTCATATGAATAGAAATCCAGTCATTTGAAGGAAATGTTAGCAGCATGGTTTTACAATATTCATATGAATAGAAATCCAGTCATTTGAAGCTAATGCTAGCAGCATGGTTATACAATATTCATAGGAATAGACATTCAGACATATGAGGCTACACTGTAAAAAATTGTCTTTTTTCTATTATTATTTTTTCTATTATTATTATAGAGCGGATATTACTTTGTAATGGACATCTACTGTGTTTATAAATTATTTTATTTGACTGTTTTGAAAGGAATGTCTGTAAAATAATAGAAAATGTACTGGTAATTTGTTGACAGTACTTTTTACTGTATTCTACAATGTAGTACTAGTACCATGTTTTCATAGACATACAGTATGTCCAGACATATGTAAGATAATGAAAGATATTTTTGATACACTGATTATGGAGAACAAGCTGAAATCCTTTGTTTGAAAACAAATGCCCCTCTGGTCTTTGTATTATATCATATACAGAAGGTTCTTTCTTACATTCAACATCTAACACCATTCTCTCAGAAACACAGGGAACAAATAGATCAATATTTAGTTGTTTAGTAAAAACCACAAGGTTCATTCCTTTTCTTGTCTATTACGTTGGAGGTTGAGCTACTCATTTATTTGCACTTGATTTATTGCGGCGCTACAGGGATTTTGATAGATGTGTAATATGGTATAATTATCAGCCTAGCTCCATTCACCGGGGAACCTAAACACAGACCGTAAATTGTTTTCCTTGTCTTTAATTTTATTAATAAGTCCAGCCAATTGAACCGCAGCTAAATGTGCCTCATGAGTAGTGTGTGTGTTTGTGTGTGTGTGTGT
>JACXGM010003926.1:0-14968 GCA_016801145.1 Umbra pygmaea | reverse complement strand
AACACATCACTTTACTGGAAAACGAATACAAATAAATTCACCTTTTAAATTCAAGCAGTCTTAATTTCCGCTGAAAGAATTTGGCCATCAACAACATGAAACAAGTAGAAATCTCAATGAGGTAAACAAGTGAGGTATAAATACTGCAAGTTGGTTTTCCATTACATTTGTTCATATCATAACCTTTTTGAACGATCAATAGCTTACACTGGTCAATATTGTCACTGTATGCGAGTAGCCATTGTTACAAAAGTGAAATGTCTGCCTGCCTGAGGCTTTAGCAGAGCTAAAAATGATGTGATGACTCTTTGATTAAAGTGAAGCCCAAGATGTGTACCGGTACATTAGTACATGCAATAGAACGTATGATATTTAGTGAATTCCAAATGGCACACTACGGTAAGTGCATACTTAGTGCACTAACTCTAGGACCCAAAGGGATGTGATAAAATGAAAAAATAAAAAATGCTATAATAATAATAATACAATTTAAAGAAAAGGCTTCCATTAATCTAAAATAGAGTAATAATTTATTCACAGAGCGATAATGGACTGGCACGCTTTTGCTCTGAATAAAGGCTAATGGATATAATGTACATTTGAAGCTGGCCCAGTCTGTAGTTAATCACCCTTCCCTTTTTTATTGAGTTCATATGACAATAACTGGTTCCTGTTCAACAGTTTTCCAATAGTTTACCAAGTGCTGAGGGTAATGTTGTATCCATTAGGCCTCATTATGTGATCCTCACATAATTCCTAGTTTTCAGTCAAATAAACTGGCAGATATTTTCCTCTCTCAGAAAACACGACAGTATTTCAGAGGGATTACAGATGTTGCCCCAAGTGTTGACAATACCATTTAATCACAGATATCACATTGTTATTGCCTGTTCATTGATTTTCTACTGTAGCCAAATGATAGGTACCTATATGGTGGTATATTCAGTCACAGATTCAGAGGCAGTCTCTATGCTACAGCTGTATATTATTACTGTCATAGTGTCCCCAATACTTTCTGACTGTGTTCTTCCATGAAATTTTCCACATTGAGATCGTTCCCATACTCCCAGGCTACTGATTTAAGCTATGAATTTGGAAGAGAGTATCCATCTCCCGTAGTGATTCTTCAATCACCCAGAGGCATTCAGAGCTGGTGGGTGATCAGCCTGTGAGGCTATGACTAAACCTAAAGGAGAATAAATGCTTAGACTATGTTTTTTCAGCTTGTTTATCCTTTGCAAAAATGGGTGGTTAAACCTGGAGAAATGCAACGGTAAGGGAATCACATTCCTCAGAGGGCTAATTAAATCCTGCGTGTCAGACGGTTCGCCCCTGGCTACATTGCCCAGCCAAACAGGCAATAACATAAGAGGCAGATAATTGTATCTGTTTATTTGTCATTTCCTAAACATACACGGATGGTGCGACTTGAAACTGTTGCTTGATGAGCTTGAACATTGGCTGGGATGCGTTTTGAAGTTTTCCTTGGCTCTTTCTCCACCATTCTAACAATCTCTCTCTTCACTCCTGGGTGAATTTTTCTCTTGTAGCCACATCCGGGAATGTTGACTACAGAGGAAGTGTAAACAAACAAACGCTGTTTCTTTGTCTTCTCATATCAATCCACTTACGGTATGATTGACCTTTGAATGCACAGCAGTGCAGAAAAAAACGAAGTTTCCTACAGGAGTCCAAAGCATAAAGTATATACAGTACCATAGACACGATGATAACTCTGCTCAATTTATGAGCATGCTTGCGAATATCATTGTGTGTGTGACTCAGATCAAAAGATGTAAATATGCGCCCATTATAGTGTCACTGTGTTATTGATATAAATGTTCTTGTGCTCCACACATTTTTGTCTCAGAGCTGCAAGTCCCACATACAGTACAAAGACGTGGCTGAAATTATTTGTACCCTTGAATTCAAATAATGCACCATTCACCATGAAAAGTTGTAAAATGTAAACATATTTTGCCATCCATTTATGCAGGTCTTCGGTTTGCAGTAGAACAAATAAAAAAAGCTGTGAATAGAATTATTACTCATTCTATGTAGACATTTTAAAATGGTCTGGACAATATTTTTGAAACCTTTCAGAAGTTATAATAAATCATTTTATTGTAGTGATGCCTCAAGCAGATAACTGTCTTTTAATTAATATCACAGGTGCCTTCAATCGCATAATTAATTATTCAGACAGTTTAAAAGGAGACAATGTTTTGTGTCACTGTGTGTATCACACTGAACATGGAAAAGAGATGGAAAATCTGAAAGTTGCCTGAGGACGTTAGAAAGAAGATAGTAGCCAAGCATGGTCAATGCAAATGATACAAGACAATCTTCAAAGATCTAAAAGTTTCTGTGAGCACTGTTGCCAATATTATTAAGAAGTTTAAAGCCCACGGGGACTGTAGCCAACATCCCTGGTAAAATAAATAAAAATAAGCACATGGTGTCATAAGCAGAGTGTGGGTGCTAGCATGGCCTGCCTGTAGTCCTGACCTGCCTCTGATTGAGAATGTGTGGTGCATTATGAAGTGCAAAATAAGGCAACGAAGGCGCGGTACAGTTGTGTAGCTGAGGACATGCATAATGGATGAATGGGGAAAATTCCACTTGCTAAACTGGTGTCTTCAGTGCCCAAATGTTTAATACAGTGCCTTGCGAAAGTATTCGGCCCCCTTGAACATTTTGACCTTTTGCCACATTTCAGGCTTCAAACATAAAGATATGAAACTGTAATTTTTTGTGAAGAATGAACAACAAGTGGGACAAAATCATGAAGTGGAACGAAATTTATTGGATAGTTCAAAATTTTTTAACAAATAAAAAACTGAATAATTGGGCATGCAAAATTATTCAGCCCCCTTAAATTAATACTTTGTAGTGCCACCTTTTGCTGCGATTACAGCTGTAAGTCGTTTGGGTATGTCTCTATCAGATTTGTACATCGAGAGACTGAAATTTTTGACCATTCCACCTTGAAAAACAGCTTGAGCTCAGTGAGGTTGGATGGAGAGCGTTTGTGAACAGCAGTTTTCAGTTCTTTCCACAGATTCTCGATCGGATAAAGTTCTGGACTTTGACGTGGCAATTCTAACACCTGGATGTTTATTTGTGAAGCATTCCATTGTAATAAATTACATTCACAGGAAAACATCACATAGTTATGCAGGAATTTTAGGGACTTTATTAAATAAACATAAACACGATGAAATAATAAAATAAAAAGGAAAATGTAGAATTTATGACAAATAAAATAATTTTAACATTTAATGGTGTATTTCTACATTTATTTAATTTCAAATTTTTAACCTCTGATTGGTCTGACCACTGGAATATCACTGTACGACTTGCAATTTTGATTAGAGTGCATCAGAGCAATTGTACAATAGGGGGAACTCACTTTTAAAAATGATTCATTTGGAACCCCGTTAGGACACCCGACCCTTGTCGAATTGTCCCCCCCACATTAGAAATGCTTCCGACGCCCATTGTACAGTGTGCCGCTAATTTGCCACAATGTAACATACTCTGTTGTTGAAGTTCTGAAGATTTTGCTAGATTCAGATTAGTATATCGCAAACCATATCATGCCAAATGTCCCTGGATGGTCGATTATGACTGGTGGATTTTGTAGTATGCCAGCTTTTTGGGGTAAATTTACCAAAAACATTGCTAACATGCTAACTAAGCCAGCAACAACTGTACTTCATAAATAACTCAATAGATTTGGCTATCTGTTGCATACACATGTCGAGATAAAAGTTAAGGACGCAGTAGAAGGTCCCAATACTGACATACTATATACTTAGAAGTACATAATTTGCCATT
This sequence comes from Umbra pygmaea, assembly GCA_016801145.1. Lineage (NCBI taxonomy): Eukaryota > Metazoa > Chordata > Actinopteri > Esociformes > Umbridae > Umbra > Umbra pygmaea. The sequence continues at coordinate 11,128 of JACXGM010003926.1, read as the reverse complement.
ATTAGTGCAGTATGTACTTGTAGTATGTAGTATGCAAATTGAGATAAAATCCTAGTCATCCAGTGCAGAAATGTTGATTCGGAAGCACCACAGAAGTAAGTCCATGCACCAATCAACAAACAATTTTGGGTAGAGCCCGCCCTTTCAACTTTGATGGGTAAAAGTGACAGATTCAATGACGGATTCAATAATGACTAATAATAATAGTTCCTTATTTCTATTAATTATTTTCTCATTTAAATGCTATATTTCCCTTTTATAAAATTATTTCATAATGTATATATTTATTCTATATTCTATATCAGATATATGTTTCATTTGGAGTTTGTGTCACTGTACAGAACAGAACACCCATTGTATTTATATCAAGTCCAAGATTGTAGCCCGAATGTACTGTAATTTTTTTGCCATGTTCCACTTTGTTAACTGCATTCTGTTGCCCAGACAAAAACAGGACATAATTGAGAAGGAAACTTTCCAAAAAACATCCCTCAATCCCTTGTAGTCCTGTGAAAATACTACCAAACCCTCTGCTTATTTGCTCTGCTGATTCAGGTTTTAGCGCTCTGCCTTCTTCATGAGGATCACATGGTTTTTGTTCAGTTTGTTTTCCTCTGTGCATGTGTGTGTGTTTACCGTTTCTGATCCTCGCCCTTCGTCATTGTAGAGGAAAGGAAGAGGCAGAGGAGATTGAGAGATGAGAGACAACAGATACACAGAGAGAGAGAGAGCGAAAGAGAGAGAAAGTTCTCTGTCAACAAAGGCATCTGGAACTGAGTGTTACCAGATTCTAGGAGCTTCCAGATTTCCAGCTGATATAGCTTTATAAACCAACTCAAAGCTAGGTCTATAGATTGGGCTCAGCTCTTTCAATCTAAATGACAAACACAGAACATTTTGTGTTAAAGACTGTCAAAATCGAAGACGACTGATGATTTTACTTGTTTTCTACAACCCCAATTTTGAAAAAGTTGGGAGAGTATGGAAAACGCAAAAAACAAAAAGTCAAGTGCAATTCACTCTGTAATTTGTTGAAAACACATTATTGACACATTATTTGATGTTTTACTTTGTGAATGTAATTTATTTTTGACAACTCTGACCACCGTTTAACATCAACTTCTCTTTTATTAACACTTATTAAGAATTTGGGATTTGAAGACACCAGTTGGTTCAGTTCCGCAAGGTTAATTTTCCCCCATTCATACACTGAACATAAATATAAACAAAACACTTTTGTGTTTGCCCCCATTTTTCATGAGCTGACCTCAAAGACTTTGTCTATGTACACAAAAGGCCTATTCCTCTCAATTATTGTTGAGACACAATCTGTCTAAATCTGTATTAGTGAGCACTTCTCGATTGACGAGATAATCCATCCACCTCACACGTCTGGCATATCACGATGTTGATATGCCACGATGTTGATATGACAGCATGATTATAGCACAGGTGTGCCTTAGGCTGGCCACAATAAAAGGCCACTCTAAAATGTGCAGTTTTATTGTATTGGGGGGTCCGGGGGGGTCCAAAACCAGTCAGTATCTGGTGTAACCACCATTTGCACAGATACTGCCATGTCCAGGACCATGGACAACACCGTTTGAATCAGTCCAGTCCAAGCTGAGACTGCACCATTTGCACTCCTCTGTTAATTTTGTGAAGAAATGTTAAACCAAAATATCGCCAATATGTCTTTCTTCACAGTGCTCGCTCATCCAAGTCGTTTTACCACACATAGAGGTAACACATTCCCAGGCCAACAACCATGATTGAGCTCCTTATAAGGAGATGCTAAAGGGTCCTGGACCAGTGTGATGTTAAGGATTATTTTCTGTTGACAGCACACTGGACCTAAAGCAAGGACCACAGTTGAATTGCATAATTACAATTTTTATATATTTGTACGTTTCCCTGTTTAACATTTAGAAATTATCCTTTTAAGCTCGACTAAAGTGAGTGCTATCAACTACAAGCCATTTAAATCAGCTGGTAGCGTAGCTAGCATGACGAAGTCAGTGTGTGTAGTAATGTGTTGCTGTATTGCAGTGGATTGTTGATTATGACTGTAGCAAATATTTGTGTTGACCAAACAAGCATCGTATTCATATTTCTACTTCAACAAAGTGTTGAAAGTAATAGCCAAAATGTAAGATAAATGAGTTTGGGGTCAATGAGGAGATAAATGTTCAGCAAACGTAATACGCGTGCATCACCATTTCAAGGCAATGTTTGCAAACAAATTCTCTATACATCTCTGTATGTTTCTTATCGTGTTGTTTTTCCATAAATTACTGTTTCCTAACAAGTATGTCTATATTTCTATGCTTTCTTTAGTGTAGATTGTTATATACTACATAGTGATATCTCCTTGTTACATGCTTCCCTTTATACATCTCTATATTTTTTATAACTTCATATACAGTAGGATTTCTTCTGTAAAAATATACGGTAAAGAGTGGATATGTGTCTTCTCTCTGAGATTCAGCAGCTGCTCAGAGACCTGTCTCATTTCCAATATTCTGGCATTATTCCAAAAATATTTGGCAAGATCCCAGATAAGCATCACAGACAATTTCATAGCAAAACACTTGGAGAACATATTCCCCAACTTGTCCACAATGACTGTGATGAGACGGAAACTGACATGGAAACTTAAAATTAAACCAGGGTGCTTGTGTGTGCGCCTCACTGTAGGTACGTGATCATGAAAGCACAACATGGGAATAATTTAGAACTGACAAAAGATGAACATCTGTTCTGTGTTCATTCTACTACGCACATACTGTACACCAGTTAAGTGATTGCCGACTAGTATCAACTGGCCCTTTACGTAAAATAGATGGTGTCCCTCTGTAATCAAGAGAAAGAAGTTGTTCCATTTCTATATAATAATTCACTGAGTTTACAGGAATTGATCGTGCACCATTCAGAGAGTGCACAAAGAGAAACATTACAATGTCCCCAAGCTAGGGGATTTCTCATCAAAAATTTTGTTAAAGCTATGAACCAAATGGCCTCAATCAAATCCAAACAAGAGTCAAATGTGTATATTGCTATAAGAATAATTTTAGTCTCACAGTTGAACAAATGTCCATTATCCTCGCAATTTCATCAACTTCAAGTAAACTTGAAGTAAACTTCAAATAAATCTTAGACTAAGTTAACTTCAAATAAATCTTAACTTAGTCTATCACATCCAGCTTTGAGAGCTTGCGTGAATAGCTCCCCCTGTGACATTCTATCTGTGTCACCTGGTCATAACTCTAAATATCAACCTTCTCTGTACCGACGACAGGATGCAAACACAATGGCATAGCTCCAAGAATCCAATATTCGAAAACGCGGGCGCCCCTGCCTGCGCACCCCACAAACTGACAAAAATGATTTGATTTATTAAGATTCCATCGCTGCGCTGGAGAAATGGCACCAGAAATCAATGTAACCTTTTCAGTTTTGAATAATGAAGCCGGGGGAGAAAAAGCCATTGGCGTGGTATCAGTAGCAACAAGCACCATAATGAAGTGATTAATGTCACCGAAAATCCTACTGGTGAAACGTGTCAAGAGCAAGCATGGGGTCCATGACTATAGTTGTGCAACTCTGAATCATGAAGTTTTTATGTGAAATGTTTCTGTGATATGAATAATTAACTATGTTGTTTGGGTGTGTTTTCTGCAAAAAAAATAGAAGAACCCTAAGCAGTGCATAACTGGAAAAACTCTCAGACTCTGATCCTTTTTGATCCACAAAATCAGAAGCTATTTTCAAGTTTCTTCAGGTGTTCTAAATCTGACTAAATCTAACTCTAAATGGTGAATAAAAATGTATAGGCTTCTCAGCATTTGTTTAGCAATATCAATTTTTCACTGTTTGCACTATCGAGAATAACCCCAATTCCGAAAAAGTTGGGACAGAATAGAAAATGCAAAAATACAAACAAAAACAATCATTAGAAAATTATTTTCACCCTGTACTATATTGAAAACACATTATTAAGACATTATGTGATGTCACACTCCAAGGACTGTTTACCACTGTTTGACATCACCTTTTCTTTTAATAACACTTATTAAACATTTCGGCACAAGTTGGTTAAATTTAGCAAGCATTATATTCCCCCATTCATCCATTACGCATGTCTTCAGCTCCACAGCTCTACGGGGCCTTCATTGCCTTATTTTGTATTCATAATACACCACACATTCTCAATCGTAGACAGGTCAGGGCTGCAGACAGGCCATGCTAGCACCCACACTCTCCGCTTATGCAACCATGCGCTTGTAATACGGGCAGAATTTGGTTTGGTGTTTTCCCACTGGAAAGTAAAATGTCCCTGGAAAAAACAACGTCTGGATAGCAACATATGTTGCTCCAAAATGTGTACATATCTTTCAACATTAATGGTGCCCTCACAGATGTGCAAGTTACCCATGTAGCATTTATATTTTTGTTCAATAAATCAAGACTGATTTCCACATATAAACTGGTCTGTAACATCACTGACAGTTTTAGATGATGCTTTTATTTTGGTTCAATCAATTGATGGATTACTCTTATATGAACAGTAACAGCAACTACTTTGAAATTGCTTATTCTTTTATTTTGTGTTCAGTATAGTTTTGGATGAAATAGCTTGGCATAGCTGTTAAATTATTTAGAGAGACACAATGTCAAAAACTCTCTGGTATTGGAAAACACAATGTCAAAAAAAGAGAGACACAATGTCAAACAAAAATCTGGTATTGGAAAACAAGAGGATTGCAGGCACTGTTCTAATCTTAATTATAATATAATATTAATAATATAGTGATATATTTGGGGTGGTGGCACAGACACACCCTCTTTCATGAGGGCCAGGATTATTTGCAACGACCCTGAGTAAAATGACTGAGAATACAGATTAATTACTATAAAAACAACAATTACGTTTTGGATATTAATAGAATAGGCCATATTAATAAATAGTTGGGCTTGTCATGTGTGTGGGGGGGTATAGGTCCTACTGCATATCCTGCTGTCTGATTTTGTATTTTCTTGTACTTCATGTGAAACTCGAGGTCTTCCACCTTTCGCTAAAACTTGCCCAGGTCACTGTTGCCAATGTGAATCTGTTCTCAATCGGCACACCTCGTTAAAGGTGAAAGAAACTAAAACAATAATAACCATTGGACTTTTGTGCATATACGTTCCATAATCATTGCATAAACCTTTTCAGGATGAAAGCTGATGAGCCTGACAATGACAAGTAGAACTAACATCAAACTAAACATGAAAGATAGATCAGTTATTTAAATGGAAAGAGGCTCATTTATACCCCTAGGCTCTACTCTAGGATATGTAGCCTTGGCTAGATTTGTCTCACTAACTTAAACCCACACACACAGTCACAGGGTCTCAGTCACAGGGTCTTGCAGCGTTTCCTGTGTGAAATACATTATTGTGAGTAATTGGCTGTCTAATGAATTCTATTGGCTGGTGGATGGGGAGGTGGGGAAGGTGTTCATGAGGTGTCTGGTCTCGCTGCCTCACACTCAAGGGCACCGCTTTATTGGCTGGCTGGCTGTGGAGTCAAACGGAAAAACCAATAAGTCACCTCCCTTGATTTCTGTAAAGCCCTGGTTTACAACTTGTTACAAATCCACTTTCTTCATTCACCTCCAGCCTCTGCACAAGGTCTTATTAATGAAGTATATTGCATATTACATTTGAGTTTTTATTAAAAAACTACAGCATTGAATTCCTTTTAATTAATGAATTACCTTCATATAATTTCAGTGAGGTGATAAATGCAGCGTGAAATTCATTATCTTGATCTGTTGTCATCTTTGATGATTTGCAATCTGCCTTATGCTTGGCTGCTATTAGTGGTGCTACTCCTGCTTCAGTAGATTTCATTTTTTCATTCAGCTGCAATTTTGAAAGTAGTCGCATTTCTCTCATTTTCAAAACATGAGGAAAAAGTATGACATACACCAATGTGACATTGTGAAGACTTTGTAAACTGACTCATTTAATTCACAATCCCAACATCTCCATTAATCTATGCAGAGTTATTCATTGTAATGGCCCCATGGTGCGCGAGGCTATTGGTAATGATAGAGGAAGGAGAATATTTTCGGTGGCACGGGGCTTTGTTCTTGCTGGTTGTGATGAGGCAGTGTAGGATGCACAGACAGGAAGTCACAGTAAAAGAGCAAGAGAGTGTTAGGAATGCCTGGAGCCCCGATACCGTCCACAGCTCCAGACCACACAAAATGAGCGAGAGAAAGCGCAGTGATTGTTCTTTGTCGGCCGGGTGAAAAGAGATGGGTCAGTCTGCCGCAACGTTCCCAAACATACAATGAACATAATTTCAGCACACTCACCCTGATTTGAATATCCATCTATTCGATGACACACAGTATCTGCAGTTTCCAAAGACAATTAAATAAACTGAAGTAATAGTTAATTAGATGCCATTATTTCTTAACATCTATGTTCTAGAAAATGTACATGTGGATGAAAATGATAATACCTATTAAACTGTGATGAATTAAGAAATACTGTCCTAAAATCGTTTTGTTTGTTTATGTGTTCCAAGAATTCAACATATCTGTAGTAATTATTAACGAAATAACAAAAATAGAACTGGAGCAAGTGCACAGCATAATCTGTAATTTTCATAGCTACAATTCATAACCAACATACACACCAGGCTTGTAAATCAACTGAGGACGTACCACTGGTTCAAGGTCGGAAAGAGAGATAATTGGTCATTATAACTCAACTAGAACAAGTCTCAATGTTACAATGCACAGTTAAACAGTGAAACAAAGAGTTGATCTTACATAGCTCAACATAGTTGTCCAGTGAAAATAATTTGTGCAATAAAAAGTAGAAAGAATTTATTTTTAATTTGACAGCCAGTGAAATGGTTTCCCCATGGTTTTTGAACTACGACAACTCTTATATGGAGGATTAGGTTGAATTTTCTAACATCTGCTTATAACATTCCCATTGGAAGAAAAATACAAAACAAAATTGATCTTACTCTAACAGTTGCAGAACTGTTTGTTTTATTTCTGTACCGGTGGTTCTCTATTGGTGTAAGAAAACTTTTGCCCATGGCCATGTAGCTGATTAAAGTGAAGCAAAAGCAAGTGCAGAATTGAAGGTACGGTGAGTATTTAATATCAATACTTATTTCAGGAAGATGGGTAGCAACACGGTAACATACACAAACATGCATCAATAATGTCTGGCACACAAGGGTGTAAAATGGAGGACTAAATACAAGACTGAGAGTTATTGCAAACAGATGATACGTTTAGTGGAATGATGTCATGGTGGAAGTCCATATATGGGCCTAGGTGCCCATGGCAAGATGGGTGCAACTCAAACCCCGTATTCCACCATGGGAGAAAAGATGGCCTTTAGCCTGTCCGAATTTATAGCTTTCCACCTCCAGTCAGTCTTTCTCCCAGATGGCAGCTGTCATTTGGAGTGCCTGGCCAGTGAGCAATAGAATGAGTTTCCCCACCTTATCTCTTCCTGTCTGGAAACCTAAGCTTGGGTGGTGAATGTAGACCTCCAGTTGGTCAAACAACGTTTGCCGTGGTGACACATAGCCGGCTGCGCGTTAGATGTGGGGAGATGGGCGGTGAAAAATGCTAGCGTCTCTAGGAGTATGTCTACTCTTGAAGAAATTCACTCCCGAGACTCCACTGCCGTTTATTATAACTTGCTGCTTCCATGTTTGGTTGGACATTCTGTCACAGTGTGGCTGATCACCTATACTGTAGGCCCATCCACTAAATTCATTGTTTACAGATTGCAACAAAACAGCTAGTGGTGCCATCATTCCACTCCTCATTCCAGCCCATTATCAAACAGTGCAGTGTTGGGTGTCAACCCTTTCCCTCCCCCAAGCAAACATCATCCGTTCTTCCACAGTCAGGTTCGGCTGATCAAAGGCCTATGTCAGGTGTTTACTCTTCTCGTGATAAGATGAAGGACTCCTCCTTGCCAAAGTTTGAAGGGTCAACATCTTCCTCGTCAAATTGGCAGCTATGTTCTTTTTCATATTCTCAGCAGGGGGAGATTGTAGATGATAGGGAATTGCTAATGAGCAAGGAAGAAATCCTGCTTGGCTAATGAATGCCTTTTGGACATGTTGATGGAAACACAATTTACAGAATCTTAATAGAGTAATGTACTGTTGTTCTTTACTAATAGTTGCTAGAACTACAAATCATAGGGGCCTCAGAACTACAGCCTCCAGTGATGAGTAAATGTAGAGCATACAGTGTGTTTACTTTCAACATTGACTGTTTGTTTGAGTATAAAGTGGGCACACTGTATATTGTAAATCCAAATAGGCAATAACTGTAAATTATTTCATTTCTACCATCTACCTTTCATTTTAACCTAAACATGTACTGTACTACTGACATTAATGATTTGTTATTTCGAATTCACTGGAACAGCGTCTCTTGTAGATAGCCTACAAATCATTTGTGACATGGCAAGTTGTAGTTGTTGATGAATGTTAATTACTGGCGGTCAGAACAATGTTTAGACTGACCTGATTTAAGATGGCAGTTATCTCCAGTGAACCATATTGTTGGCTCTAACTACACGATTAATTCACCCTGTCAATGTGGTGTCTCCATCTTGCTAGTACAGTTTAGAACATAGTCTAATAATGAACAGATTTTGATACAAAACATATTTGATTCTAAGAGAGTTTTGTCTCTCTTAATTGGCTAGATTACAGATGTATTCATTATTTTTATTAATTAATGTTCGCTGGCATTTATTTATTTATCTATTTGCTTTATTTAAAAGGAAAGTTGGCAAATGTAAAGAGTTTTTCCTGAATTATCAGAGGGAGGCAGCATTTGGGCTGCAGCAGTAAGCATTCACTGGATGCAGCATTTTAAAACCTTAGGCCACTTGATCGGCTGGACAGTTTAGTTGCTGACGTTATCACCTACAGTATGAAGCATCCATATTATGATTGATAAAATCATCAATGTTCTGCATGTCTCTCACAATGTCTCTGTAAGCTTAGAGCTTAGCGCATTTTATAATCCTACTGATGTGGCTGAAACGTAAAGAAGAATCTAACTTTGTTTCAGTTTGACGTAGAGATAATGTCTCAACATGTCAGTAGTCTTTTTAATTAACTTTTTACTGTCGTTTTATCTGGAAAATATGACTCAGAACAAACTTAATTCAGCAACAACCTGGGAGCAATTACAGTTAGCAGCGTTGCTAAGGGACAGAACAACATCTTTTTCACCTTTAAAACATTCTTTAAAACACGGTTAGCATACAGACACTGTTGGCATAGACACTGTTAGCATACAGACACTGTTAGCATAGACACTGTTAGCATACAGACACTGTTAGCATTCAGACACTGTTAGCATTCAGACACTGTTAGCATAGCCACTGTTAGCATACAGACACTGTCAGCATACAAACACTGTTAGCATACAGACACTGTTAGCATACAGACACTGTTCGCATATACACTGTTAGCATACAGATAGTGTTAGCATACAGACACTGTTAACATAGACACTTTTAGTATAGAGACACTTTTAACATAGACACCATAGAAATGGAATGATTAGAAATGCCATTTCAATTCAAATCAATGTAGCAGAATGTTGAGAGCGGAAGCCATTTTTTTCTGTACCATTCCATTGCAAAGCTCTAACGGCCTACTTCCACATTAAACCGATTTGCGGCAAGTCGCGGACTCACTAGATAGTTTTGCAGCAGCAACAGTTTAGTCAGTTGCGCTAACATATCTCCGTGTCCTGACAGTAGGTGACAGTGTATGCACCTTTCACATGGTTGCGATCCACCAATAAATCAAATAAGAAGATCAACGCGCCCTGCCTTGTGTAGAACAAGGGGGAAGGCTTAGACCCAGACGTTGAAGCAGCCCTGGGTGGATTTTGATGCTACCTGTCTATCTCACCTTACGTTAGCATTCCATTCATTTTAGGGGTCAACTTGACAGCGAATAAATTTACATCTAAAGCGTTTAAAGACTCTATTTGTCCATTGTTTATTTCTAAAGAAAGAGGAAAATGTATAAAAAGCTCCATTACCTTGTATCTCATGTTATGGCCCTGTAGCAGCCGTTTTTGTGAAAATATGCTAACTATTGTCTCATAACCACGCGACTTACTGTCGCACAGTAGAGAAATTACTGTATAATCCAGGAAAAGCTTGCAGGCAATAAGGGGGATGTCGAGGTATACAATCAAAATGGCAAAATAATTAATAAAAAAACTTACCAAAAGTTACTCCTGCTCCTACGCTCATGGACAACTCCTACTCAAGCTCTGCTTCCTCTGCAAGAGGCAAGAGTCGGAATGATTTAGATTTCTCTTGGCATGGCTAAGATGAGAATTACAACTTTCAGAGACGTTGCACAAGTCACATCTACGTTGTAACGCTCAGCTTGAGGCTGTACAGTATGCTCGGCCACCACCGTAGAAAGGTTTCTACTCATTCCATTTCTATGATAGACACTTTTACCATAAAGTCAATGGAATTAATCAGGGCATGAAAGCAGGTCAAAATGTTGTACGGCTGATTTATCGAGCTGGTTTCGGGTGAGATGTTTTTTAAAAACATACTCAAATGCCGTGATTATATACTGTTGATGTTTAATCCAAATATTTGAACCAAATAACTTGGCCTCACTAGTGTTGAATGGCAAATATATCAGAGCGCTTATCGGAATTATGATAATATATAAATATAGACAACAACAGGCCTTTAAAATAAACATTTTAACAGAATAATTTAAATGGCCAGGACTATATTCTAAAGTAAAAATGAAGTAGTAAATGTACAGTAATACAGAACATTTGAGATACATTTTCTGACTGTAGCACACTCTCCTCCCTCATGATAGAAAATAAACATAAATATAGCTGCGAGCAGCGATTGCGGGCCCAAGCCGCTGGCACCGCAACCCCGGTGCCTTTCAGCCGGTGGCACCGCAACCCCGGTGCCTTTAAGCCGGTGGCACCGCAACCCCGGTGCCTTTAAGCCGGTGGCACCGCAACCCCAGTGCCTTTTAATTAGATTGAACAGACTTCATTCAAAGTCAATGCTA
>JACXGM010003925.1:22388-40059 GCA_016801145.1 Umbra pygmaea | reverse complement strand
CCCTTCTCTCAGACTTTAACACTGTTCTCTAAAACCCCCGTCTCTCAGGGTGCCATTGTAGCTGTGACGGGGGATGGTGTGAACGACTCTCCCGCCTTGAAGAAAGCGGACATCGGTGTTGCCATGGGGATCTCCGGCTCTGACGTATCCAAGCAGGCCGCTGACATGATCCTACTGGATGATAACTTTGCCTCCATCGTTACTGGAGTGGAAGAGGGTGAGAGAGAGAAAAAGAGAGAGAGAAAAAGAGAGAGCGAAAAAATGTAATTAAAGAGAAGAAAGAGATAGTTAGAGGTGGAGATAAAAATAGAGAGGAATGGAGAGAGAGAGAAAAGAATGGAGCGAGAGAGAAAAGGATGGAGAGAGAGAGAAAAGGATAGAGAGAGAGAGAAAAGGATGGAGAGAGAGAGAAAAGGATGGAGAGAGAGAGAAAAGGATAGAGAGAGAGAGAAAAGGATGGAGAGAGAGAGAAAAGGATAGAGAGAGAGAGAAAAGGATGGAGAGAGAGAGAAAAGGATGGAGAGAGAGAGAAAAGGATGGAGAGAGAGAGAAAAGGATGGAGAGAGAGAGAAAAGGATGGAGAGAGAGAGAAAAGGATGGAGAGAGAGGGGCAGGGCTTAAATACTGAGAGGAGGAATGAAGCCAGGATAGCCAATGAACTGTTTGAATCCAGGGGCCTCACTTATAAACAGTTTCTACACTCAAAATAATGTGTACTCTAGTTTCTAAGCAAACTTTGGTATTTATAAAAAACAAACTGAACGTGAGAACGTACGGTCCTTTGACACATGTAGATGCACAAAAAAAAGAAATTAAAAACTCCAACTCCATTGGCAGAAGGATGAAACTTGAGAAAAGCTTTCAAATTGATAACATTGTGAAAAATAAATCAAAATATAACCTCTCACATTTCACACCAGTTCCCTGGAGTGCCCACAAAAAACATGATTTTGGATAGAGTCAACATACAGAGACATCTGCAAAATAACCCCTCAAATAAATAGATTGTAGTTTAATCTGTAATCATATTTCATTGGATCTGTAATATTAAACACACCTTGCATGTTATGAAATGTATTGTCATAAATAATAAGGTACATAGGAGTACAAAATAATTTTCTCAGTCGCTTTGGTACATTTCTTGAATCATTCTTAACATTTGCAAACCAGTAAGTTGATTTCTCAAAACAAAGTACAAACAGCACCACACAATAGATGGCCTGCAAAAGACGGTAAATCACTTAAAATCTCTAATCCATTCCTCAAAAGTAAATGTGTATGTCAATAAACATATCAGTGCCATCAGAATGTCATTGTTCACAAACAAGATTCTTTGTTGTGTCAAAATGCTTAGTCGTGTTGTCAATATACTTGGTTGGTATTTTCTGATGTGCAATATGGCTACATTTTTGATGACATTGATTGAATTCTGCAGTTTTTCTGTCTGGAATTCATACATTTCAACAGTACAAAGTCACACATTCGTTTATGTGAGATTAGATGCAAGATATTGGACAGGATTCACATTTATGCTTTTACTTTTTTTTCTGTCAACAAATTAGAGTGTCATTGATTCAGAAAGAAAAAACCCTTTTTTATTGCAAAAAGGGAAAACATATTATGTAAACATAGAAAGGCTTACCATAGAAAGCACTTTTTAGAGAGTTCTGTACAATCAGAATGGTTTGGCGTCCTGACGTTCTGGTCTGTCGGCCCAAAGATTCTCATCTACATCGCAGCGAATATCTTCTCTTGCGATGCAGCGAGGAAATAATATTTTTGAGTGTCTTATCCATCCTCCGCAGTCGCCGATTTTGATGTCCTCACATGCTGCATCCATGGCAGCCACAAGGGTTAGTTGATTATGTGATCAATGTGGCAATCGTAGACCTTCCACCACCATGCTGAGAAGAACCCCTCAATTGGGTTAAGGAATGGGGAATAGGGTGGGAGGGATTCCATAATCATCCTGTGGGGGGTCACTAACCAGTGCCTGATGGTGTTGGAGCGATGGAAACTCACATTATCCTAAATTACCACACACTTGGGTAACTCATCACGAACCTGGCCTCTCTCTTCAGCAGGTATGAGATCCATGTATAGGGATGTCTAAGAAGGTGAGGAGATGCTGTGTGTTGTATGGCCCTATAAGGGGATACGCGTTACCACACCATTCTCTGACAAAGCAGCACACAGTGAAATTCCCTCCTTGTTCTCAGGGACACCCACCTTAGCTCTGTGTCCAGTGACATTTCGACCAGCCATCTTCATCCAGGTATATGAAGTTGTGAGGTGGTTCACTTGATTCCAGTTCCATTATGCACTATATCCCAGAAGAGGCAACATTATTTTTATCAGTTATTATATACAATAGTCACCTTTACTGTATTTCATGTGAAACATGCCTGTCTCCTCCGCCTCTTCTAACTCTTCCTCTGCTTTGCCTCTAACCTTCCACCACGCATCCTTAGTTGTCCTCTTCCCGCCGGTTGACCCTATTAGTTTCCTCGTTGTTCTTCTGTTGTCAGACATTGTACCACTGTGTTGTGATCTGTTCAGATTTGCTTGCCAACTTAAGGTTCATTACAGTACATGCACCTCTAAGCTAGTTTACGTAGAGGTTTATATGGTTGATCATTGGGTGATCTAAGGTTTCGCACATTCCCTTTTATTAGTGCAAGATTCCTCCGAGAGCAAATAATCAATTCTGGACAAATTCACAATGACTGTAACAACAATTGGAATGGAATACTGTATGGAAATCCTGCTTGACTTAGTATGACAATGAGTTCAACCATTTTTGCATTTGAAGACTTATTCAATCTTATGTCTAGATGTTTTGGGGGGTACGACTATTCAAAGTCAAGTCAAAGTCAAAAGGCGACTTGACTTTTGACTTGAAGTGACTAGTTTTGAGAGTTTCAATTGTGATCTGAGAAAAGTACCAAAGCAACTGAGAAAATATGTAAACTGATGCTGTTGCCTTAGTCTGGCAGATATGACTACGAGTGCACAGTTTCGTACTGTATATGTTATCACATGTTCGTTGTGCATAACTGTCAATGTGATAATGGACCTGTCATTGTCAATAACAAGCAGTGCAATTACCACACCTGAAAGTGTTACAGAATAACAGATAAATGAACCATTTGAATCCAGGAGAGCTAATGAACCATTTGAATTCAGAATTGCTAATGAACCATTTGAATTCAGGAGAGCTAATTAACCATTTGAATTCAGGAGAGCTAATGAACCATTTGAATCCAGGAGAGCTAATGAACCATTTGAATTCAGGAGAGCTAATTGAACCATTTGAATTCAGGAGAACTAATTGAACCATTTGAATTCAGGAGAGCTAATGAACCATTTAGAGCCAGTAGTCCTAATGAATCATTTGAAGACAGTGAAGTTCCATGGGATTTTGGATGGTGGACAAAGACATCCAGATGACATTGTGGTTCTGTTGGTCACAAACCTTTCCTGTTGTCTCCCTGCAGGCCGTCTGATCTTTGACAACCTGAAGAAGTCCATCGCCTACACCCTGACCAGCAACATCCCCGAGATCACGCCCTTCCTGTTCTTCATCTTGGTCAACATCCCGTTACCCCTGGGGACCATCACCATCCTCTGCATCGACCTGGGGACCGACATGGTGAGACCAACACGCACGCGTAGACAGATGGAACAATGTATTCCTCCAAATACTTCTACGTAATTCAGGTGATATGAGAAACACATTCAAGAACATCGGGTAGGTTGGTTTGTTCTGTCTTTTGGAGTAGATGTTCTCCTAACCCTGCTGTGTCTCCAGGTTCCAGCCATCTCCCTGGCCTACGAGGCAGCTGAGAGCGACATCATGAAGAGACAGCCTAGAAACCCCACCAGGGACAAGCTTGTGAACGAGAGACTGATCAGCATCGCCTACGGACAGATTGGTGGGTTTTTAAAGGCGACAGCGGTCACATATGGGTCAATCTGAATTCTCTTTCTAACTGGAACGTTCCACCTTCCAAACAAGTCATTGGTTTAGGTGTAGCCTGTTGAAACAGAGAGAGCAGTGCATCCTGGCACACAGGAACTTCGGTATGATTGTGATTGGTGATGATGTCTGTGACAAGGTGAGGTCCCTTTTTCAAACCAGTGTGTTTTAGAAGGAGTGTGTCACGTGACTGGAGTGTAGCTTTAAAAGTATATTGTTTTATTTTGTGCTTATTCTGCCTTATTATATTGTATTGGTTGCCTAGCTACTCAGTTTTCTTGTTCCCACCAATTGTAGTGTTTTGAAAAGTTGCCATTTGCTTAGATACTCTGACAGTTAGGTTTGCACAACACCCCTCTTTTAGATATCACCTAAGCAACTTTAATGTCTGAATTCAGGCAAATACAAAGTGTTGTCGTAGACACGGCTAACTCACCGTCCTCGCTATAGGTATGATCCAGGCCCTGGGAGGGTTCTTCTCATACTTTGTGATCCTGGCGGAGAACGGTTTTCTGCCTTCCTTGTTAGTGGGCATCAGGCTGAATTGGGATGACCGCTCCAACAACGACCTAGAGGACAGCTACGGGCAACAATGGGTAGGCCAGAGCTTAATCTTTTCCTTGTTTCAGTTTTTTTTTACCTGCGTTTCTTTCTCTTTTTAATTTGCTCTCTTGTCATTTCTCACTCCACCCTCTTAACCGCTCTTTCGTCTTCTTTTATCCAGTCCCCGGCGGTTTTCATGAATGAATTGCTCCGTCTGCCATCAACCCACTTTCCCTCTTGTTCGTCGCCACAACATTGAAACGTTATATAAACCTCCTGTTGCCTCTTGATGACTTGATCCATGTGCTCCCCTCTCGTAACAGACCTATGAGCAGAGGAAGATCGTGGAGTACACGTGTCACACCGCCTTCTTCGTCAGCATCGTAGTGGTGCAGTGGGCCGACGTCATCATCTGCAAGACCAGACGCAACTCTGTCTTCCAGCAGGGCATGAGGTCGGTGCCCCAAATGGCTATTGCACTGTTGGTAATGGGGCGTCAGGTGGCTCAGTAGTTAGAGAGTCAGACTTAATCGGAAGGTTGTTGGTTGGATTCCCAAGTGGGCCAAATGTAAATGTGCCCTTGATCAAAGGACTTTACCCTAAGTTGCTCCAGGGTATGTTCCATGATCTGGGTAAAAGTGTCTGCTAAAAAATTAACTGTAAAATGTAATATCCTTAATGATACAGACTCTACTATTATTAAACCACATATTTCTGTTTACATTAACTAAATGTTTTGCATGGTTATGAATCCCCTCTACCGAACCAGGCTAAATGTTAAGATGTTTTGTTTACAGGAATAAGATCCTGATCTTTGGTCTGTTTGAGGAAACGGCCCTGGCTGCCTTCCTGTCCTATACTCCAGGCATGGATGTGGCCCTCAGGATGTACCCCCTCAAGTGAGTTGCACTGCCTCTCTGTCCTCACTCAACAGCGCCCTCTAGTGGGTCACATTTATATGACAATTACTTCACTGTGAAGTACCAGTCTTTGCAATGCATAATATTTAAATCCTCAAACAATCTTGAGGTTATGGCTTCGGGATGCGATGTGGGTTTTGTTTGGAGGGATGTTCTGTTGAGCGTGTGGGGGTGTATGGGACGATATAGATATAAATATAATATTTAAATTCTCCCCAAAAAAAGAAAAACAATCTTGAAGGACAACAAGCATCAATAACTAAAATATGTATTTGTTTCATAGTACTCTCATTTCATCTTTCCGTCCCTCTCTCTTTCCAGGCCCAGCTGGTGGTTCTGTGCGTTCCCCTACAGTTTTCTCATCTTTGTCTACGATGAGATCCGAAAACTCATCCTGCGCCGGAACCCTGGAGGTATTATTCCACTCTCACAAACACACTTCCTGATCTTGTATCCATCGGTAGTGTGATAAACTACACTACCCATAATTACATTCACTGAGTTAAAACGCAATATCCTTCCCAGAATCTTTGGTACTGTAGCTGTGACACATCATGTTACGAGTCCTGACCTGCTCTTGCAGTCCCACATACGAACATGTAGAACAGACTAGCACGTTAGCATACACTAAGCTATTGCTCGGCTCGTGTTTTATTGATACAAATGTTGGTGGTTTCGGTTATAAATAATGTATCTGTCTCTGCTTTCCTCTTTCTTTCTCTGTCTCCCCAGGCTGGGTGGAAAAAGAAACATACTATTAAACGATCAATCCACTCTTCTCTTTTCATCCCCTAAAATCATCCCCCTTTTCTCCCTCCACTCCTCGTTCTCCTCCAACCACGTTCAAACCATATGTGAGTCCGCATCGAAAAACTCCCCATTTCTCATCCGGTATTTTCCCCTCAACATCGCCTTGGGGACAAGAGAGCCGACCACAGAGGAGAAGAGGAACAGGATGGTCCAGCCGGACCCCTATGCCCCTCGATGCCTCTGCCTTTTTTCTACCCGACTAAGATTAAAGCATAGTCAATACTGCCAATACTGTTCTAATGTTTACTACACTGCTATAGCACTGTTCTTACTTGTATACACTGCACTGCACAAAATACAGCTGTCATTTCTCCTCTCTGTCGACAACAATAAGGCAGCTGCCTCCAGATCCCACGGCGAGCACTGCTGCATTGTTGTCATCACTCCTACCCACAATTCCCTATTTACATTTTCACACACTCTACCAGTCTTTATGCTCACATGTTCCTGCCCCCCCCACCCCCATTTTCCAAAAGTGTACAGGAGGAGGATTCTATCATTGACCATGTAAACATGGACCAACATAGAGATGGGTAGAGTGTCTACCAATGACATCAATACACATGGACCACAATAGAGATGGTTAGAGGTCTCATTGGTGTATCCATGTCATAATAGCATCTGTTCGGCATGGGCGTAGCCAGTAAGGACATCTCCATGTTAAAGTAGTCAATTCACTGTCATTATTCGGCAGGTCCCCTCTGAGGGATCAGCCAACGAAATTGGAAGACCCACCTAACTGGCTATATTGAAATGGTGGAAGCGTTCAACAGCGATGTCCGACGTCCGTTATTTCTCCCCGTGTTCTCTAAGCATCTTTATGTAGAAGTCCCATCCTTCCTTACAGTAGTCCCTGCCATCCTCCTGGTTTTCTGCAAATGTTGTTGTTTTATAATAGAAGACTTGAGTGCTTTTTGTTGTTGCTTTTTCTTTCATTTCTTTTTTACAATTGTTCATAATATTTTGTTTTTCTAATGTTAGATGTGGACACAGTGACTCCCTCTCTCTCTCTCACTACCCCCCGTCCCAGTTTGTATCTATCTTTATGAGCACTGTGCATACCTTCTCTGTCCTTGTAACCCCTCCCCATAAACCCACCCAGTTAAAATTGAACTTTCTGTGTCCTAGAAAATATATGTCATTATTTAAATATGTGAACAATGGAATTACTCACTGTACCTTACATGCAGCAGCAAAACATGTCATTAAAAAATACAAATCTCGGATGTTTTCTGTTTGGTCTCAGTTTGTATGTGTGCCTAAGGAGAGACATAGCAGACAGTGTGTGAATGCATATTTCACACCATAAGTGCTCTTAATTCTACGTATAGCAGACGTAAGATCTCTAGTTACACACCATAGGCTTTTTTCTAATGAACTGTTAGGAAAACCTCATTAGTGAGCATCACTTCTCCACTTTCGCATGGTACAAAACAATTCTGCTCTCTAGAACCTTGGAAATAGGGTAATAAAGAACGAAGACGTGACATAGGTACTCACTTCTCAGCCGTAGGTACATGGGGCGTTATGATACTTGCTCTTTCTGTATCTGCATGTATATTAGTGAATATACACTCAAACAAATTAAAGGAACAATCAGATCACACATCGGGTCTTGATGACCGAAAAATATTAAAGATCAAAACCTTTTCTATACATTGTGTAATTTGTTGAGAACAAAATTACATAACAACGATCAATGGAAACCAAAAACAACAACTGATTGTGGGCTGGATTCAAACTCAAATCAGAAATCAAACTAGCAATTGAAATCACAGGTTGTTCCAATTTACATTAATTTCACCACTGCAGCTCATAATGTAATTCAGTAGTGTGTATGTCTCCATGTGCC
Source organism: Umbra pygmaea (assembly GCA_016801145.1). Lineage (NCBI taxonomy): Eukaryota > Metazoa > Chordata > Actinopteri > Esociformes > Umbridae > Umbra > Umbra pygmaea. Next base: position 31,955 of record JACXGM010003925.1, on the reverse strand, counting down.
TGTATGCACTCCTGAGAACATCTTTGCATGCTCCTGATAAGACAGTGGATGGTGTCCTGGGGGATCTCCTCTCAGACCTGGATCAGGGCAAAAAATTTGCCTCCCAAGACCATCACTGACTCACCGCCAAACCGGTCATGCTGGATGATGTTGCAGACAGCATTGCGTTCACCACGGCGTCTCCAGACTCTTTCACATCTGTCACGTGCTCAGTGTGAACCTGCTCTCGTCTGTGAAGAGAACGGGGCACCGATGGTGGACTGCTCTTTGCAGTTGAAGTCCTCTATGTTTCCACCTCTATGTTAGCACACCTGATTCTAAATATTACCTGATGCTACTTCAGGTCAGACACAACTAGGGTTGGAGACAGAACCTACAGGCTGATATGTTTCCAGGACCAGGGTTATGCAGCCCTATTTTAGAAAAAGTTCAAACAACACTTAGCTTTGTAGCAGTGGAGATTAATACTCAGGAAAACATAAGGACAAAGAGGCTGCTTTCTAATATGTTTAGTAATTACTTTTGCTCTCAGGTGTCATAATACATCACAGGGGGTTATAAAGGCCACAAACCTTAACTGTATTAATGGACAACACCTCATAATGACATTGTTGTTGAGCTTCATTATGTTAAAATGACAGTGATTTTTTACATGTATCCATATGCTGTATGCCTTAGGGCCGGCCGGTGTGAAAGGCAAGCATCTCTAATGGTTTTACCTGTGTAGTTAGTGCATAGTGTGTGTTTGCGTGTGTGTTTGTAATGGGCTTCTGAACGTGTGTGTGTGTGTGTGCGTGTTTCAGAGAGAGTGAGATTTTGTGTCTCATGAATACTATTACAGGGCTGAGGGAGCCAATGAAGGCTTACCTGTTTGGCATGGGCACGCATGCACTCACACAAACACACACACACACCTATCTGTCCTGGGGATATAGGTGACCCTGTTATTCTGGACAGAGCTTTCTAGACCTTCTTTCTTTCTCTCTCACTCTCTCTTGACCATGTCTTGTGATATCTCTTCATTGTCCATCAATTACCAGAGAGCCGTGTCACCTAAACGGACACCTAAACCCTTCATTGTCTCACTACATGCGTTACTGCCGCATCCACTGCCGCTGGGGCCTTTTGAGTTTCCAAAACACACTACACACATTTAATTGTACAGCTCACACCTTTTCCTACTCACCCTCATAACAATAAAACACACAAGCAATACACCTAGCTTCTGCTTAATAAAATAGAGCAACATGCCTCGAAGCTAGCCGGCTGCCTCTCAGCACAGCACAAAATATGTCAGCTCATTATGATGTGCGCGCATACACACACACGCGCGCCTGTGTGCACAAGCTCACACACACACACGCACATACACACACACACACACACCGGCTCTCTTTGTCAGCCGTCCTCCCCCCTCCCCACTGTAATCTCTCCACACCGTGCCCCCCCTCCCACCCCACCGACTCGCGCTCCACTGTTCTGTGAGATGGAATATCGATCGCTTGCCTCGACGCAGCATTGAGGGGGGAAAAAGGGAGGGTATGGTCAGACATGCTCCAAGGTCGTTTCCTTGGCAACTGGAGGATGGGTCAGAGGGTTGCCATGGCTCCTAGGTCGCAGGGGTCAGTTGGCAGGAGGGGGTGGTCAGGGGAATCTGTTCTGTTGTCGCTTAATGGGTAAAGGGGGGATGGAGGTGTGGGGGGGGTCTCCTGCAATATTTGAGTGTTAGTAATGACTGTATGGACACATGGAGGGATGTTAGTTTGGGCCTGTCTTTCTATCACACACCCATACACACACACACACATATTACTAATTTGCATGCACAACATACAACACCAGATCTACATTTTATTTATATTTATTTTGAAATATAAATTAATATTCTTTAGATGAACATCCCCTTACTTGTTGGTCACAAACCAAGCATAACTATTTAAATGACACATACTCTGTTGACCTACATGTAGAATTTATCTGGAGTCCCCACAAGTCAAGTTTTAGGTACAGAGGTCAAAGTGCAAGCTGACATTGTCACATTTTCTGAAGTACATGGAGAGATTTGTTGTTGGCCCAACCTAGCACTACTGCAGCTCAGATGGGTGGTAGAAGAGCAGTTGGTAGACATATACAGGTATGGGACTGAATTGATATTTTATGTGTTTTTATATATATATATATATGTATATATATATATATATTCATTAGGATGAGGCCACATTTTTTGCACATTTGTTTTCCAGAGAAGTGGGGGAGTAACACAGGTAATTAATGACATAAAGATGGTGGAACACTTCATTTGTAAACTATAAAAGTGTTGGTAAAAGATCATTGTAAAGATACCAACACACAAACTTCCCTTATATGTTATTAATTCTTAAATTTCTTGTTAAGTAATAATAAAATGCTACTACTAGAACTCTAGACCGCAACATTTTCTTAAATGGCACAAAATGAAATGGTACATTTATAGATATTTGACAGATATGTTATACATAAAAACACATGCACGCAATACACTAACCTATGAAACTGTCAAATGGACAGAAATAATCCATTGAAATTACACTTTAGCTGTTTTCATAAGCCTCGAAGCAATGCATAACATAACGACAAAATTAATCATAATCGTTAGTAACAACGATGGCTCAGTAGTCACAAAAAACATTTCATGTGTATTTTCCCCAGTATCATGCCAATCATAAACTAGATTCATGTAGTCAAGTTAGAATGCAGAGCAGGTCTGCAGCCAGAAGATGGCACTGACAGTCCTCCACACACACTAACCTGTTTAGTAGCCTGAGAACTCTATGAACATGCTTATTCTCAGTAAAACAAACAAATATTACAAAGGAATAGTTTGACATCCCTACATATGTATACAAATTAAAAAGACCTCTATAATTGCTATATAGTCTATATGTTGAACATGTTGTCTTATTACAGAAACATTATACAGGTTCTCTGTAGATCTCTGGGCCTAGGTTCCAAGGCTAATATCATTCTTCCCATATGAGGTTCATGAGGTCTTGTTTGCTTACTCCATGAATATGGATATTACAGGTATACATTCAAGACATGCTTAACGAAATGTTGCTAGTGGTTTGGGGTCAAAATCCCTCCATTCTCCAATACACTTCCACCCAGCAAAAAGTCCAGTGTTAAATTAACACACATGCTAACTTAACACTGAGAGTGTTAATTTAACACTTAGGGTGTTGATTTAACACTGGACTTCTTGCTGTGCACAAGTTTAGCCTTCTTGTGTTGTTAGTCAGTCAGAGTTAATTGGACCGGATGGATTTGTTCTGTCTGCCAGAACGTTCCATTATTTTGAGTTCTCTTACAAGCCATCCTTAAAGCACTGGGGCCACAAAAGACTAGTTTCTACCTCACTTTGGACAACTGTCTTTAGGACAATTAGAGTTTCTCTGAATTATGATGGTAGCCTGACCTAAAATAATATCCTATGTCTCCATTTTTAATTGTGTGCCCTATTTCTGTCTCCAGGTAGGCCTATACTCGTAATGAGTAATAGCCTATAATGGATGTAGTCTTCCCCACTATGCCTAGGCCTGAATCCATTAGCAGGCCAGAGGCCAGTGTTCACGTCAGTTTGGTTTGGGGGTCTGAGGTGGAACGCAAGGCCAATGTTCAGTTGAGCCGATGGGATTTCTTTTTGTACATGTAGGTATACTTTTTGACTTAGTAGAATATTTTTTATCTCATCACCTCAAGACGTTTCGCCCTATTGCTATTACCAACCTTGCTATTTGAAATGGCTTCCAAACAGAGTTTGCCACTTAGATTTTAGGTTTAAAAGCACACAATCTCTATGAATACTGGGGAAAAGGTGAGTGTCATCATTACATTTTAGTCATGACATGCTGTACTTTGGGGTGGATCGACCTGTCCCAATAAATGATAGGTTTGAAAGAGACAAGATGGTAGCAAACACATTGTTAGAATATTATACGGAGTGACAAAAAATGTATCTCTTTTAATAGTGGAGCATTTTCAAACATTGTGAAGACGTCTGTGACCAAATCAAAAAACGAATTTGATCAGGTTCAAATTTCAGGTTCCTTGAATATGCTACACTTTAATTTACCTAAATGGCGAACTTCAAGCCGTTCCACAAGGTTTGCTAATAACTAACTGTGCAACAGGTGGAGCTAACCCAGGTTATGACTATACATCTAACTGAGTTGAAACTTATTTTTAATATCAAATCATTTTTAAATGTATGCTTATCTCTTGTGAAGCTGCTCATGGCTTCAAATCATTCAACAAAATATGTTAGGCTACATCTTCCTACCAATTTCCTATCTTCGTGTTATCATCTGTTTGCCTGCTACTTCTTCACTTCATTTTCATATTTACATGATGTTCGATTACAGTGAACAAGACCAAGTGTAGATGCCCTGCATTTAATTGTCGCTGATCCCATACATTTGCTGTAATCCATTTGATCCCTGTATAAATGTCAATAAAGTAAAAAATAATAAATCAAAAGTACTGTATTGAACTTCACGTAGCCTAATGTTCTCATATTGAACTATAATTACCTAAGAAGAATGCCCGGTAACTGTTGTGAATTCTGTCGTTTAGCACAACACGTTGGTTGGGTCAGAAGATGAAGTCCATCACCTGCTGCCCCTGCTTTAATCTCCTTGTGTCCACACACACACACACACACGTGCCCCTTTCTCTCTAACTGCAGCGCCTGCAACTCAGTCGTCATGGAAACAGCAAAGATGCCGAGTGGGAGAGAGAGAGAGAGGAAGACGAGGAATAAATAGACGAAGCACCCGAGGTATAGAAAATGTGGCTGAAGGACATGTACAGATTAAAGGTGAGTGTTTTTTAATGCTACTTGTATATGTGACCATCCCCTTTTAACACACCGGGGCCCTAAACTGTTGCTGTTCATTGAAACTCAGTGGCGGAGCCACCCCCCCACCCCCACCCCACCGCCTCCCACACACGTGAGCGCAGCAACACTCAACGCTCCTGCATCTGCTTTTCCCTCAAGTCTCCCTCCTCTCCCTTTAACTCTAAAGCCCTCACACACCTTTGCACTGCAGCCTTGTTAGTTTCACCACTTTTCCTCACTCACCTGCTCTCTCTGTTCCTCGCTCTCCCTCTAAAAAGCCAGATGGGCCTTTCATTCACAGGGCCTGTATGCACGTGCCTCCGATAGAGAGCCTTAAAGCGTTTAATTCATGAGACAGACTCCCCCCCCCCCCCCATACACACACACCCTTTCTTCCAAGGGGGGCCACGACAATCTTACGTCTTTCGCTTTCTTTCATTCTGTTACACACACACGCACATTTTCTCTCTCTACCCTTTGGCAGTGCAAAGGGCTCTATCAATCACTGATTCATCAGGCGTTAACCCAGGGAGGAGGTTGACTCTAAGGGGGGGGGGGGTTCTGGATGCATCCCTCCCCAGCAACATTTAACTGCAACCTGCCCCCGCCCACCCCAAATAATAAATAAAAATAAATAAATACTTAGAATAAACGCTCTGTGCACTTTCAAAGTCTTCTTTGCACATTTCACATTTTGGTAAACTGGTACTTCACAATCTGTCTTTGTAAATACATATTATTATGTAATCAATTAAACTGCAGGGTACACACAGCTCAATTTCTATGTATATTTGACGATGAAATTTAGCTACCCCATAATAACCCATGTCGAATTTAAAAGATTATTTTCAGTGTGTTTGTTTATTGTCCAGACACCTTTTTGAAATATTTTAATGATTAAACAATAGGCAAAAAGGATATAACATAGAATGAAACTGCATACAAGGGCCCAGTCCAAATGTAAGGAATTGCCGTTCCTATAACACAGGAAATGTTTTGACGTTTCAGTTTGATCAATTTCATTAACTGCCATTTATTCACTATTGACAACAACAATAACACAAAAAAACATGAAATACACATTCACCAAGGTGTATAACAATTTGTGCAAATATATTATTCCTCTTATTTGCTTTGAACGTATGATTGCAAAGGGCAGTCATTTGGACATTGCTCAGGACACGAGCTCTAACCTGAAGGTGCAACACCCAGGGTAGAAACCCCTCATTTAAATATGGACTATGATATTTTTGCTAGTGTGTTTCAGTGGTAGGCTACTTACTGATTGACCTCAATGTCAAACTGCTGGTCTAGGTGCCTTTGTCCTGGAAATGGGATTATTTAGTGCTGTTGAGGCGTAATTGTAATCGAATGTGGTCAATATTTATTCGGCGGCACCCCAGATGACTTCGGTTAACATGAAAATAATAAGGCTCCACGAGCCGGCCTGTGTGTTAGCGGATATCCAAGGCCGATACGCTGTCGTATAAAAATCGATGAACACACTGAGTTAATTATGAGAAATCAATTAAGAGGAGGGAATTGTCCCCTTATAAGAGCGCGATGCCATTTAGAAATTCACATGTAGACGAGAGGAAGCGACTCACCTGGGTCGACTGTCCGCGTGCAGCAGCTCCTGCAAGTCAGAAACAGAGGGAAATCTATACCCCTTTATTACTATTGTATGACAAGTAGCAAGGTATTTCAATCTAAATGAGGTGGTTTGGTAATTTCATTTTTGTTGGTTGCTTTATGCTCCGTGTTAATTTATTGAAAAAGTGAACATGTCTATCATTCTCTTCCTCGCACACAAACAACGCACGCACACAGCCATAAATGTGTGAGGACTTCCATGACGATCTGACATCAAAGTGTTTGTGGCGTTACACAAAGTCGTGGCTAGTGGTGGTCACTACACATTTCAGAATAATTTCCATTTAAGCAGAAGCTAATGGCTGATAAATAAATGGAAATCCTATCGGTCAAGGGTGTGCCCTCAAGGTCAATAGGATTTCCCTACTAGTTAGAGGCTGGGTAAATATTGACAGGGTTAACACATTTGCACCTTCCATTTTTCTCGGAGACGGTATAACCGTAAAGAACATTATAGCCTATACCAATCCGTTTTTTAATGTAGGCTATATTTCTATTAACAGTTTAATTACATATCAAGCATGTTGAAGTGAACTTGTAAATATAAATAGGTCTGCCTAAGACTTAGGTAGCTATTATAGTCTAATGCCCATGTGATAAAGCGTTAGTTAGGTCGACAATAAGGTAAACAGTTCGATTATTATGATTGTTGTTGTTATTATTATTATGAGTGAAATTGATCTAATATAAAACTGACATGGTTGTAGATTAGATAAAATATTAATTGAAGATATTGCTTTGATCTCTATTGTATATTGGTGTTATTAAGTCTAATTGTGTAAGGTCTAAGGTATAGAAAAAGCGCAAAAAAGTGGAATTGATTTGAATATACTCAGAAAAAAGACAATGTGAGCGATTTTTAGGAACACTTTTTGAAGTTAGCTTCCATGTGTTTAGGCAAAATATTGTAAAAAGGCCTATACATTTGAATGTTTTAACATTTAAAAATTAACCAAATTATGTTAATATCAAATATTCATATCATGTTTAAATTTGCATTTTTCTGTAGCCCAGTGCAATCAACAATACCGACATTATTAAGATCGATTAATTACAATAGCCAATATTTATGAACTGTGAATGCTGTATTTTAATATATCAAACAATATGATTTTTTAATGTATTATTTACATTAGGCTACAAAAATATATTCAATTGCAAGACTCTTTGGCTTTAGGCAACAACCCTTCTTTGATATCATGTATAAAGTCTGATTAATGTACTGATGACCTGTTTAAATCAATTGAATATACTTGATATGCAGTTTAAAATGCGACTCTGAGTTTTTAGAACTTTGACAACGAGATGTTTAATGACGCGCATGTTTCTCTTACACTTAATTCATATTTTACATTGATTTGACAAGGTTTTACTTGGAACATCTTTGGGTTTCGTTACTGTCAAAAGCATTTTTTTTATGTTATTCATCTAGCTAATTAATTAGCATGTTAACAGTTTTGAATCATTAATGCATAATCATAATGGCCTGTACCTACATATGTAGCTATTTGTCAGTGTTGAGAAGATCAGAAGAAAACGATATATTTTTAGCACTGGGGGAAATGTTGCCTATAGGTTTTTAATTACAATTTACTTTTCAATAAAGAAAAGGTCTAGCACAACAAATGGATAATAATCCCAAACACAACACAAATAATAATAGTATAAAGATTACTATATTATAATGTTGTTTATATAAACACACAAAAAGATATTATGGACATGTCATTTTTATATTTTTTATATGCATGTGCACTCTTTTAATGCAAACTTCTCTAACCAATATAGTGGAAGAATAGCTGAGGACTGACTGTAGGTTTTACTTTTCAAAATGCAAGCATTCACTGTGCTACAGAATTGCATAAAATGGCGAAACATCTTAATATTCAGCCTACACCTTTTAAAATATAAAGAGCATGCAGGCTGACATTTAGAACATCAAATCCAAACAGGCCTTTCAAATAATTATTTACAAAAAAGTTATATACATTTACTAAATCAGATAAATGTAGCTTGCAGGAACATTTGTCTAGTTGATAATCATTATAAATATTATTACCGAAAGACGGTTTTTATGATGCATTTTTCATACATTTTTGGAGAGCGTCTGTCAACTACCGCGGCCAGAACCCATCTCGTTAGAGCAACCTCGTGTCAAAGGGCAGGTGGTCACTCTCGCGATTGACATACGTCTACTGCAGCGTAGGCTGCTCGCATCCGCTCCATTGTGCAATTTTTATGTACTGTGAACACAACCCTAACGAATATCAATATCGACTTCATTTAAGTTTATTCTCCGCTGTGAATACAGCAGAAAACTTTTGCTTTTCAGTTGCCTAAAGGAATATCATACTGGAATATTCAGCAAACAGGCATCGTTTCCTCACCCAAAGTGACGTTTAGGTTATAAGGAAAATATTTGCTTTTATCATTAAGATACATTTTGACGAGATTTTTGTTGCAATTTCAGCATTGTATTTGCATTAAATTGAGAATTATTACACATGTGTTAATATGTGTTCACCAGCTATTCCCTGCTGTGTCCACATATCAGTTGTTCTAAACCTGGCTAATGTTACATTTCAAGTGCAAGGTCGAAGAAAGATGAACTCGATGAATAGATTTTTTGCTGGCATGGCCACTGATTGCCTGGCCACGACTGAACTAAGGGTGTGAGAGTAGGTTATTCCACAGGGAGTAGTCGATGGCTCTATGCAATGATTATTAGTGATCTGATCAACGGAAATAGCGACAGCAGATAATCAACAGAAAGGAAATAATTTCCAAGAAGCTTGTAGTGATACCAGTAATACATGCATTATTACCCCACCAACACAAATTGCTGGATAGCTTGTTGTGTCTAATACGCACGGACACACACACACACGCACGCACGCACTCACGCACCCAGACACACACACACACACACACACACACACACACACACACACACACACACACACACACACACACACACACACACACACACACACACACACACACACACACACACACACACACACACACACACACACACA
>JACXGM010003925.1:6421-22288 GCA_016801145.1 Umbra pygmaea | reverse complement strand
CATCCCAGACTGCTGACCTCATTCGACTGAAGCTGACCCCTGTGGTCAAGCGGCTGCTGGTGGGGGGATGTGGCGGGGAGAGGCTATATACAGGAGGGGGTGAACGTGCAACTCTCACTGGACTGTCCTGCTCCTGTTGTCCAGCATGGTGATGGCGCGGTCACCCCTCTGTGTTCCCTGGTTCGGTCCAGCTCTCCCTCCACACTCCTCTGTGTGGTGAACTAACACTTGACCTTGACTGGTGTACCCCTACCCCCTGACCCCTGGCCCCTGTCCCTCGGCCCTCTCTGAACCTACACCCCCTCCCCGTTTTACAACATGCACTCTATCTTGTTGACACACATATTCACTCTGTTGTAAACCTACTCAGAGCCAAGCAGGCGTTTTTTAGACCACTACATTTGTAAATGTGCAGTCTTAGCCTATTTGATTCAATCCCCTATATGACAGAAATTTTGTATTGTATTTTTATAATATCCAGAAATGGATATTATACAAATACAATTATATTGCTGCTTTCTTAATATATATTGCTGATACTGAACCTTTTTAGAAGTCGTACAGAAGCACCTGTAGAAAACATAAACGGGCAGCCACACTGTGTAGATAAAAGACGTCCACATTGCGTCAAACCTACGCTCTAATTGTTTAGGCTAATGACTCTGTCTGACACGCCCTTATGTCTGTATAATAGGGTTTCCCCACTCATTGACAAACACGGATTTAGATGTTTTCTAATGCCCAATTAAAAAAAACGTCAAAGCAGTTGCTATGTACGATTACACCGCAGTAAGGGACCACGGTCAACGGATGGCGCCAGTGAGCGATCACGTCTCCCTCTTAACGCCCACACCAATCTCACCAGCCCAGGGGTTCAAGGGGAAAGGTGAAGGCTGGGGGTTCATGGGGGGGTGCGACCAAGAATGAAAAAATAGGGTGGAAATACGCCTCACCAAGCACTTATGTTTCGATCCCTCCCCTCTCACTCCTTTCCTCCCTCCCTCCCCCTCCTAAAAACTCCCCCTCTCTTTTTCGTCCTCCCCTTTGCCTCTAATCCCTCCCTACTCCACTGCATATGTTCCTTAATCCCGAATGTGTGGGGGCCCAGTCTCCCCTCTTTGTGCCCATAATGCCGTAACCTCCCTTGATTCCTCCCTGGGCTGGATCCTAGCTCTACTTCTTATCACTGGCCAACACTACCAGCATGCCCTCTCCATGCCTCTTCCAATTGCTCACCAGCGGCTCTTCATCTCTCTCATTTCTTTTCTTCTTCTTTTTCTCTCTCACTCGTTCTTTGACATGTTTGCTCTACTTTCCTCTTTCGTTCTTGCGCTGTCATCGTTGTCTCGCTTTCCGTTTTTCCGCTGTTGCTGGAAAACGTCCGTACACCCTGTTTCATGGTGATCCCTCGCGCACGAACACGGACGCGCGCATACACGCAGACTTTATCCCTTCTCTATACTTTCCCTTTGTTGAATAGAATTCCCAGAGCTTTTGTCGAGCGTTGTTCGAACACGTCAAGTCATGTTATTTTAAAGCCCTTGTCAATGGATTTACTTGGAAATGATCTCTCCCTATAGAAGGACAACAGAAAAGAATAGAAAAGACCAGAATACCTAATGCCCCTATTGCTCTAACAGTGCACAATACGTCTTCACATTTGAATGGGAGCTACAACATTTCCCACACCTGCATGCATTTCACCACTAACACACCTGATTGCTTTGTAATTAACTCCGGCAGACAATAACAGAATAACCACCCTATGGTGGCTCAGCAAGGCCAATCCAACCACCGTAGGTGGATGTGTCCGGCTCTAAATCCGATGTCCAGACATAATGGTCTGAGACTGGTCATTTTGCAGTAGAGGGTGTGCCTCAGTGCAATTGCACCCCATTTTCTCTCTGAACAACGGGGAAAGTGTTAGATACTGCTGAGTGCAATTATTTCGACGGTAGGTTGCTGACAGTATATATAGGGGAAACTAGAGTGTGGTCGCTTCCTGCTTTTAGGCCAAAAATTATGCTAAACAAATATTTGCTTATTATAAATGTTGTGTCCTTCACATGTACATGTTTTATTTATAACAAGCAATATTGATTTATGTAGCACTATTCAAGCCTACAGGTATAATATATTATGTGGGGTTTATTTATAATAATAATAATAATGTTGTATTCACATCATTAGGATCTTTGTTAAATAAAAATAATTTGAAATAATTACAGACCTATCTGCATATTAGACACGATGCTATGCCTTTTAGTAACATAATAAACAATAATAAGGAGATTTAAGCACACTGCTTTATTGGACTGGTTTTGGTCCAGATTCAGTTATACATACCAGGATTCAATAGAAAAAGTAACACACACACACACACACACACACACACACACACACACACACACACACACACACACACACACACACACACACACACACACACACACACACACACACACACACACACACACACACATATATATATATATATATATATCAATGCACACATTTTTATTATTTAAAAATAAACTGGTTATTTAGAGTATACTGCAGTGTTTCCACTGTGACATTATTTGTAGAGTTATTATTTTGCTTATGTGTTTTTAGTTTGTGTGTGTGTGTTGTGTGTCGTGTGTGTGTCTGTATCAGCTACTGTAGGTATCAGGGTATGCATGTGAATGTGTACGTAAGAGTGTGTGTGTGTGCACTTGAGTGTGGGTGTGTATGGGTGCAAGTGTCATATCGATAGGTTAATAGCCCCAGTCTCAGATTCACTAACTCCCTGATTAGTTGTCAGTTCACTAATCCACACACAAGTGAGGAGTTACTGGCCTCACCATTGATTTCTGCAGCACAAGCAATGCCAGGCAAAGCTGGGGGTCAGAGAGGGGGTGCAACTATTGATCGACCCCAAATCAACCCCGGTAGCCCCTCTCACCCATCCGGCGGCATCTCTCTCTTGTTTCCAGATTGGATACTATTGGGAAACCACAGCGGAAAACCGTAACCTGATTGGTTGGCGATAGTGTACTAATCGATGATGGGTTTGCTGGATGTGTTGATTGACAGTTAAAGTTATATGGTCACACATGGATGAGTGACCCTTCATTTGACCATCTGATGGACCGTTGGACAGACTGGCCGTGCTGCCCCAACCAACAGACAGATGACCATTCATTAAGGAAACGAACAACAACCGTTTTGGTTATGTTTTATTTACTTGAGGGAAAATCACTTTTAGCAGCAGTATAGCCAACCCGATATCACTTTTTTGTGGTATAACCACGTAAGTTAATCAAACATTTTTTTACACTGTCACATATCAAACACTTTATTAGTGACTATACCTAAAAACATTTACGAGACTATACCACGGAAAAAGTTATGGCAACCTCTGGGAATAATAATATTTTTTGGCAACACCTTTACAGCTAATTGTTAAGGTTAGGCAACACTCCAGTGTGTTTAAAGTTAGGTTTCGGTTAAGGTTAGGCAACAGTCCAGTGTGGTTAAGGTTATGTTTCGCAAGACAGGCTGCTGTCACATATTGTGAAATATATTGAGTAGACTCCCTTTCTGCTATAAAATATGTCTTCTTTATTGACGGCTTTCTCGTTTGTCTTGCATGAACTCGTCTTCTCTTCAGCGCTCTGTTCCCCAATCCTTCTTTCCTCCCTCAACATGTCCTCCCCGTGCTTTCTCTCTTTTCACTTTCTCCCTGGTTCCCCACAGTAGTCTCATCTTATCTTTCCCTCCCCTCTCTCTGCCCCCACCCAGTCCTACAACCCTCTCTGTGTAAGCAAGTGAGAGCTGGTTAAACATTTGTCTTCGCTCTTAATTGTTTTGACTTGTGCCATTGGCATCCCGATTAGAGCTCATTGATTTCCCAGCGCTAAGTGCATTGATTTCTACATTTCTTATTGATCCCGGTTCTAAATCTACCCACCCACACACAGTCTCAGTGAACACGGCCACAGCACGGTGAAGGAGAGATGGAGAGGGGAAAGAGATGGAGAGCGGGGAAAAACAGGATTAGAATAGATAAAAGGGAATTGGTTGGACAGTAGTTGATTCCTATTAGAACAGTAGAATAAAAAGTAATTGTCAGTTTAAATGAGCTTTGTGTCACCCAGTGAAGAGTAAATAGCAGAGAAAGCTGTCAGAGTACAGACGGTACCGTGTAAAGGCTGGTTCTAGTCGGTTATGCTGTGGGGTCTTTTGATCATTTCTGGTTGGGTGTTTTGCTATGATGTGGTCCGTAGTGTCGATAATGTAATAGATAGCCCCTGTGAAGATGGGGAACTGGTGCGAGCACACACACACACACACACACACACCTAGCTACGGTCTCAGACCAGATTGGGCAATAGAGGCTCTTAAACCCCCCGCTACCATGGCTACATTAGAGGTGGGCAAGCCTGCTTGAGTCGGATAGCCTCCTCCATGTCATTGCATTAGATGGAGCCTTGATGCTGCGTTAGCGCTAAGCTATAAGCTATTTGGTCCCGTGGCTCCCAGTGCAACACAAAGAGTCCATGCAGCGTGGCAACATCTGTTTACATGTCATCAATCCTATACACCCAAAACCAGGATGAAACAGGATGCAAAATATGTGTGAAATGTACACAGGCACGGAAGGATGTGTGAGGCTCAAAGCAATAAGAGCGCTGGTGTGACTGCGAAATACGGATGTGCTCGGAATATGTATGAAATCTACAACACATGAAATTGAAGGCATGTGAAATGAATCCAGGTTAAAAACCATTTTTTGCACGATCTTGTTATGACTCTGCTATGGTGTGCCATGGGATCGGCTGAGCTTGTAACCGTGCTGATGTGCTCTGGGTTTTGCGGGCAACAGCGATCATGTTATTGGTGCCATATTGACTGCTAATGTTTTACGGCCATCTTGATCTGTCTGCTCCGGGAGTCACTCTAATAATGGATCTAGAAGGGCACTATTGACAGGGGCCGGACGGACTATTGACAATGTGTCAGCGCTGATCATTTAGTCAAGGTGCAGCGAGCGAAAAAGAGAGGGAAGCAGAGACGTAGAGAGACAGCGGGACAGAGAGAAGGAAAAAGACACGGTAGATAAAGCAACAAAATTTAAAATAATAAGGGAGGAGAGCTTGAGATTGATCATTTCAAAATTGTGTGTGTGCACATGTGAGACCGGGACAGTGGAGCTGTATTCCTCTGAACTAGAGGCTTGTTGGAGCGGCCAAAGAGGTGGTGATATAATTGTAAGCTGGTATTGATTGGGGCTGCCTTGTTATTGATGAGAGCGAATTTAATTCAACCAACTCGTTTGTCAACGTGACACTGCCATTTACAACGAACTCTTCACTCGCACACTGGCTCACGTATGTGCACACACACACACACACACGCACACGCACACGCACACGCACACACACACACACCATCATTATAGTGTAGCAACAGTAATGAACATGCTTATTACATTTAGTTATACCTTTAAAGGCATAAAAATAGCTGCAAAAAAGTTTACTGTCTGGTCAAATAGGAATGCTTATGTTTATTATATTTTGTTTACATAGAAAATGTGTTAATTATATTTAGTAGGAATTTTTTTTGGTGTAACATCTCAGGAATTGATTCAGGAATTCCATGAACAATGACTGAAAATAACCCCCAGTGTTTTATGAGAACCATATTGTTGATATTCAGTAAAAAAATATTAAAACTGATATTCAAATTTAGGATGGATTCTTATGGGAATTACACATGATTTAGTAAACCAGAATAATGTGACCAGATGGTTTTTAAAAGCCTGATAAATTTTCCATAATTCCCAGGTTTTCCAGGAAAACAAAAATGGGCTATTCTTAGAAATAGCAGAGAATGAGGTAGCCTTGTACCATTCAACTGAACTTAAGTTCCTACCTGATTGACGGAAATATGGATCACTATGCATCATAGTGAAATATACTAATGAAAAGGCATTGCTTTAAAGTATAGTAGGGTGAGATATACTAACTCATAAAGATGAAAAGACATGACTGTAAACTGTTTTTATTTAAACTGTTGTATGTTTAAAGAAATAGTATTATTTCATGTATATTTTTTTCAAATAGGTAGGCGTGAAATTTATATACACACTTTATTTCAATGGCATTTTAGCCTTTTTAATGAGTTTAAATTCCATATCCTTGACATTCTGAGTCAGGTGGTTCATAGACTGCCCTCTTCTTTTCAAACTACAAGTATTCAATGTACGCAGATGTAGAACACCATTGTAAAAAGTTGATATTGTGGCCTGTTAATATTTGATCCATAGATTTCTTTGCTGATCATGCTTTCTCTTTTTGTGGCCAAACCAACTGCTGTGCTGCTGTGGAATAGCTCTGTTTTCATGTTATCTCACCAAAGCACTGGATCTAATCCAACTCAAGGTGTTCACATTTGTTGGCATTGGCAGGTGGATTTGGAGTCAAAATCATAATGTGTGAGTAGAAATAACCCCATATGTACTTTCAAATAATGTCATAGTTATTGTGTTTATACTGGTCCTGGGGCCATTTTAGTTTACATTTAGATGTGTAGCTGACACCAGAGCGACTGACATAAGCAATTAGGGTTAAGTGCCTCACTAAAGAACACAACTACCAATTTTGTTGAGCTGTCAAATATGGTGGTCCATTCTCTGTTATGAGGCTTTTTTGCTTACAGTGGTAAGACCCCTTCAAGTGTACTCTCCAACTCATTAAACAAAAAAATAAGTCCGTAACACTGCATGTTTTATTGTTATTATTATTATTCGAAAATGAAAGTGCTCCAGCAGTTTTATTACTTTAGAAAAATAGACATTTCCAATTCTTTTAGCATACGGCTTATCTCAAATGATTTGGTTAATATCCATATTGCGCACATATTGAGTCAATATTGCGCACATTTATTAACGATGTAACAACGTTCTCATCCACTATATGTTTAAAATAAGTTGATAAAGAATTGGTAAAAACATCATGATAAAACAAGGGCTATTGTTGCAACTACCATCCAGGGTCATGATTTGATATAAATAGAAATAGGGCCAAAGTATAACTATCGCTCTTTTACAATGTTATGTAATGTATGCATGAACCAATGTCTTTTTATTCATGTGAAAATAACCACTCCTTAAAGTATCTGATTTTGCCAATCGGCGTTACTGAACCTGCGCCAGCCGTCTCTGGGAGTGTGTCCAAGTAGAAAGAGTGCTGGAGTCGATAGTCTAGTACATTCTATTCGAGCCTGTGTCTGCCCGTTAGTGGAACAACCTACTTTTATTTGTTTGATGTTGACCGACCGTCTGTAGTCGTGATACGCACGCGTGCCACAATTACTAGAGTTCACGAAACCACTGCTTGGCTTCTTTCAGGCCTGTGTGCGTGGGATGTTCTCTATTATATGCTCATGTTTGTTTGTTTGTTGCGAGGACTTTCTGTGTGTATCTTTCTGTGTGTGTTTGAGTGAACGAGTGATGTGTCCGTCCCTGCGTGCGCGCAGTTGTGTGTGCTTAATGTTTGTAGAGGCATATGCTTCCACGCTTTTTTCACTGTGTGTTCATGTGTGGTTTGGACAGGAGTTCAACCTGATGTCAAACACATGCCATGGATGCATGTTATTAAATGGTTATAAAATGTCAGAAAAGGAAAGCTATAGGTGTTGATGGGTCCACCATATTCCTCTCCCTAAAATCCGCACACCTTCCTCTCTTCCTCTTAGCGATAGACGCGCAAAACACACTATATTCTACAAGAAATAATTGCTTTTGTCTGGAAGGAGTTTGGATGGGGGGGTTCTCGGCGCTTTTGCCCTCGCCTGCGAGGGGGGTTCGTGAAGGACAACTAGTCGCTTCTTTTTTCTCCTTATCCCTCCCTCCCCTTGAATCCCTCGCTCGTTGGACATGCGGATGTCATCTGTCAAATGGAGAGGGGCGTGGGGGGGGGGGGTGCAGAGAACGGGGACAATAAACCACACCACACCATTGTGGTGTCTATGCGGAGATGAAATCAAAAGCACGGCCAGAACAGAGCTCCCATCTCCATTGTTGGAAGAGGCTTGATAACGATATGTTTAACAATAGTAATGATGTTTTATCCACAACCGAGGGGATATTGTATGCCTCTTTCTACCCTCCAGTTTGGTTATTAGCATTGGCAATGCCTCAGGCTTTTTATGATATAGGCCCATAATTGATCGATAACTCATTAACAACAGCTCCCACCACAGAATATATACCAGAATCAGAGCGAAAGAAGAGAGAGTGGGTGAGAGAGAGACAGAGGGAGGGAGGGAGAGAGAGAGGGAGAGAGGGAGAGAGAGAGAGAGGGAGAGAGAGAGAGAGAGAGAGAGAGAGAGAGAGAGAGAGAGAGTGGGAGAGAGCGAGGGGGTGAGAAAGAGATCAGGCTCAGCGCTTTCGATTTTCCGTATTGACTGCGATGTTTAGCGTATAGATTTTTCTATTTAAAAAAATCTATGTCGGCAATAATCTTGAGTGTAAGTGCGCGGCACAGATTGTGGCTTTATAACTGACAGCGTACAATGTATCGGCTGAGGGATGGGGGTGGGGGCGTGTTGTAGGAATGGATGTCTATCCTAGGATGTCCACATTGAAGCTGGTAGAGCTCACAATTAAAATGACCAAAACACCTGCATTTAAACGATTTTTACACAAACAACACAATGATGTCCAAATGCTCAGTTCACCAATACAGTATATTATGTTTACACCTCCAGCTCTACCACTCACATATCAAACAACGGTACTGCTGAATGATTTGACCTTGCATTGCGTAGATACACGTACATGTATGAAGAGAGGTGCGAAAAATTAGCTGCTCAGTTATACGATAAAGAACAACTCTGAATGCGTGTCTTTTTTGTAAACCAATCGATTACGAGACCGCCACGACTATTGGCGTGATTATAATGAAGTGTAATCAAGAGATCAATACAGAGGATAGCTCGTCTTATATGGGATTAGTAAGAAACGGGAGAGAGCAGGGGTAGAAGGAAGCGGGGGGAGGAAAAGAGAGGGGAGAGAAAGGGGGTGGGGGAGTGGAGCGGCGGGTGCTCTCGCCTCAGTGTTGCCAGCATCCGTGTCAGAGCGCTTTCAGACTGGAGGGAGTCGGACCGAACGAGATACCGGGGTTCCCAAATAACGGGAACATAGAGACAGACACACAGACGGATGGCGGGACAGAGCCAAAAAAAAGATACCGCCTAACGGGTACCGTGTTTGTTTTTCGTTAAGCTTTCGTTTAGTAGAAACAGCAGGTTAGTTTGTTTATTTATCTATCGATTGATTGCGTTTTAATTACCGGCCTATGACAGAGAGGGGGAGGAGCGAAAGACAGGAGTGGTCCCTGCGTAGCCTTACTTATTATTTGATTATTTAAATTCATCGAAACATTTAAATGTATATTTTATCATACAAATGCTGCTTTGTGTACATGTTTTCGTGAGCTGACCGATAGCAAGACTGCTAATAACCAAATATAGAGAACCAAAAAGACAACTTCGCTCGAACAGTTGTTAACATTTTGTATTCTGACGATACACCTGCTATAACAGACAGTGAGAAAGAATACTTTTTCATTAAAGTAAACCTGGAGAGGTATTTATTTACAAGCATAAACCAAAGCAAAACCGATCGAGGCAAAGGAGTCTATCACGCGAACATTCGTGAACCTGTCTTGATAAGCCAAATATTGAAATAGGCCTATCTTCGAAATAATAGGCTAATATATACAGTTTATATATAAGCTTTTTTTAGGTAGCTAGATAAAAGCCTAACTTTGACCAAATATCGTATCGCCTGCCTGGGATAGAGGGCCACACCAACACCGCTATTTAGCGACTTCTATCAATTACTAATATCAACAGAGCCTATTTTACATATAGCTGGTGTGGTGCATCCTCCTACTATCCGTCTGTGTGTTAGTCTGAAGTGAGGGCAGTTGTCTGACCTACCAAGGGACCATATATCCACAGCGATTTAAAATAGAGGCACAAAAACAGAAATGTGAATGTAGCATAACCTGGACAAAAACACTTACTCTAGCGCAACCAAATAGGCTATTTAGGCTACTACCAAACATTTTTGAAGCACCGTCTACCTGGAAAGCATACGAAGACAAGCAAAGAAGAACATAAAACAAACGCGAATCGAAGAAAACTGCAAATAAAACCAAGACGACAGCGGATCATGTTTGTTCCCTTGCCGGTGCCGTTCGTCTTTCAGAGAACTGCTTCCGACTTCAGCGCCTGGCGTCTCAAGTCCCCGCTGGCTCTACGCTCCAGCTCCGGTAAGATCTTTGTACATATCCCGCTATAGCTCCCTCATTTGGCCATGCACCTGACCATTAACTTTAATGTATTATTTTTACCAGAGTCCTGACATCTTTTGCCTGCTCTTGCAACTCCCCACAAGCCCTCATAAGAATAACATTTCGCTTGAATTATTTATACCGTAGAAACATTTATCTCCGTCGAAATTCACCCACAAAGACGTTAGAATAATTGTTTAAAAATCCAGAGTGTAAAAACGTCTAATCCCGAAATAATCAAAAAAAAAATATGATTACACATAGTAGCCTACATCCTTTAAACATTTTCCTATGTGTAGTATTCCATGTTTTGCCAGACCTTTTCCTCTCCCCACTTCCATCCCATCTGTCTCCTCTTCTCTCCGTCTGCCTCTGCCTTTGCACCCATCCGTGTCTCCCGCTTTCGTCCCACGGACGGTTTAAGGGAATATTCATGGTAATTTATCGATCTGGTGGAGATCGATCCAGGGGCCGCTGGAAAAAGGAGGTATAGAGGGTGAGCAACTTTGCGACAATGCTGTGAGCGAAAAAAGATTGAACGAATTACAGGGCCTTTCATTATCATATTGTCAGTCAAAAGTGTTGATTCGAAACTTGATAGGGCTAGTGTTTTTCTTTAAACCTGAACACCAGTGAATACAATCAGAAATGATTGCCGACGTTTAGTTTCTGTTGCAACAACAACCTGTGGAGTAAAAGAACGATCTTGTTTTAAACTATCGTTGCACTTTTTGATGACAGTGGTTTTAACAACGACGCATGACAGACAGAGCGAGAGAGAGAAGAAAGGGGCGGGAAGGAAAAGCGGACCCCGTCTCCCCTCCATCCAAGCAGAAATTTCAAATGACAGATGGAACAGAATATATGCACCTCTCTCGGGCTGCGATGATAATGCAGACTATCCCCTTAACTGCATGTCACGAGGAGAAAAAACGGTTGAAATTGTTAATGAGTGCTGGTGGTCAAAGGCAGGAGGACGGTTGACAGGGCACTTATGTCCACACTGTATTTGCTGTGATAGAGAGGGGGACACATGTTATGGGTCATTGGATGAAAGGATGAAATAAAGCTTGAGCGTAAATAATAATGAAACCTTTTTCGAAAATGTTTTAAAAAGCGCACGTGGTCAAATGTGAGGCTATAGTTGATGTTAAACTAAATCAGCCTGAACTCAGTTCAAGCACTTTTATAGTTTGTAAATGAAGATTGTAAACTTATTGTCTTGGTAAACTTGATATAGCCTAGACCTGAAATTAATTTTATATACATAAGAATTTAATCAACTGATGCTCAATGATGACCATTTGGAGGTCCAATAATAGGTTTTTAAAAGGTAGTGGAAAACATTAGCAATTTGAGGATTATTGCTCACATGATACCATATAATGTAAGAACCACATCAGTAAATGAATAAGGCAGAGGTTTATATATATATATATATATATATATATATATATATATATATATATATATATATATATATATATATTATATAGCTGGATGGACAACCATACTAACTTAGTGAATGTCAAGTTGCAGATGTTGGTGTATTTGACTTTTCAGTCTCATATATTTAAATTTGTTTTGTTTTATGTCACCTTTTTTGGTGCAAATGAAAGTGATAACAGGTGCACTGGAGAGGCAACAGCAAGACAACCCCCAAAAAGGGAATGGTTTTGCAGGTGGTGGCCACAGAAAATTGCTCTCTCCTTATCCTTCCTGACTGATTCTTCTTCAGTTTTGTGTTTTGCTAGTGTCCTTGTCAATACTGGTAGCACGAGGCGGTACCCGCAGCCCATTCAGGTTGCACAGGTAGCTACTCCAGTATGACACATACATACATGCCATCGCAAGGTTTGATGTGTCTCCTAGTACAGTGTGAAGAGCATGGAGGAGTTACCAGGAGACGGGTTGTTACATGAGGATAGGAGGACAGGGCCGTAGAAGGGCATCAACCAGCAGCAGGACCAGTATCTGCTCCTTTGTGAGAGGAGGAAAAGGAGCACTGCTAAAGTCCTATAAAATGACCTCCAGCAGGCTAATTTTATGCATGTTTCTGTGTACAGTAAACTGTCAGAAACAGACTCCATAAGGGTGGCGTGAGGGCCCAACGTCTTCTAGTGGGACCTGTGCTCACAGCCCAGCGCCCTGCATCTCGATTGACATTCACCAGAGAACACCAGAATTTACAGGTCTGACATTGGCGCACCGTTCTCTTCACAGATAAGAGCTGGTTCACACTGAGTACATGTAAGAGTCGTGAAAGATTCTGGAGACAACGTGGTGAATGCTATGCTGCCTGCAACATCATCCAGCATGACCGGTTTGGCAGTCGGTCAGTCATGGTCTGGGGAGGCATATCCTTCAAGGTTTGCACAGACCTCCATGTGCTAGCCAACTGTACCCTGACTTCTGTTAGGTACCGGGATGAAATCCTCAGACCCATCATCAGAACGTATGCTGGTGCAATGTGCACTGGGTTCCTCATATTGCAGGACAATGCCCAGCCTCATGTGGCCAGAGTGTGTAGGCAGTTCCTGGATGAGGATGGCATTGATGCCATTGACTGGCCCCCACGTTCCCTGGATTGAACCTCTAGATTGTTATGTATTGATGCATCCAACGCTGCCAAGTAGTGCCACAGACTGTCCAGGAGCTCACTGATGATGATTCAGGTCTGGGAGGAGATCCCCCAGGACACCATCCACCTTCTTATCCGCAGCATGCCCAGACGTTCTCAGGAGTGCATACAGGCACGTGGGGGCCATACACACTACTGATTCACATTATGAGTTGCCATGATGAAATTCACTGAATTTGGAACAGACTTAGATTTCAATTGTTTACTTTGATTTTCAGTGTGATTTTGAATCCAGCCCTCAATCGGTTGATGATTTTGGTTTCCGTTGTTCGTCGTTACTCTACATCATTTTGTTCTCAACGATTTCAGTCATCGAGAACCAATGAGTAATTTCAGTGTTCCCTTAATTGTTTTGAGCAGTGTAATATCTACATAGATATATTTTGTGTTTGTTGTAGTTAACATTGGTTGGTGGCCCCCTAGCAATAGAGGGGCCCCAATGTGCAGCTGTAGTCTGCTATAAGAGGATCACCTACATGTACCTGCTTGTAGCATCCAGTGTAGAGGCGTGAGTGAGGGGTAGAGGAAAGTAAACACACTCATATATGCAGGCTTGAACACAAGGGTATAAGTCAATACTCGTCTAAAACGTGAAGTCTGGAAGTGAATACACACCCTCTCCTTTTCTTCTCCTCTCTTTCATTCTTCCAAGTCCCAGGAGTCAGTGGGTAAAAACACGAGATGCCGGACAGTCATTGAAGAGCGCCGTACATAAAATCCCACTCTCCCTCGACCTGCCTCTGTTTCCTTCTCTTCTAGCTCAATCTATCTCTCTGTGTGTCTCTCATCTATCTCTCTCTCTCTCTCTCTCTCTCTCTCTCTCTCTCTCTCTCTCTCTCTCTCTCTCTCTCTCTCTCTCTCTCTCTCTTTGTCTCTCTCTCTTTCTGTATGTCTGACTTTCTGTATGTCTGACTTTCTGTATGTCTCCAGTGTTCCCTATGGGATGAGCAGGTTTTCAATTGGATTTGCCCGGTCTATTGGCCTGGCCCGTAAGCCAGTTTAGCTAAGTCTGTTACCCACACTGCCTCTTCTGATCTGAGGCCCAGCTGATGGAGAGACATGTGGATCCTGTGATTTCAGTCCCAGCATGCTTAGAGAGAGGGAGGATGAGATGTTGGTGCTAAGGAGTAAAGGAGCAGGGCCAGGAGAGAGCAACCGACCGAGGATGTACAAACAGCATACGTTAGCAAAGATGGGCTGTTGGACAACCAAGTGGATTTGAGCTAAGAGCTTATGGGTTAGGTTGACCACGGCATTGAATACTGTGTATCTGGCAAACCCACTAACCCCCAGTAAAGTGATTCCCCCCCCAGGGACCATTTTGACGGTGGATGGTATAATTACAGAGCTGTTTTTTTGTCCAGAAGTGCATATCATGTCAGCAAACAGCGTATTATCCTAAATGGGATTGGCTCAAAGGTTCAGACATGGTTTAAAATATGTTTGGGATTGGTTTTGGGATCAGTTTTCCAAGTTTTAGAAGAAGCTTAAGTATATTACAGATATAGCCGCAGTTTTAGCAGTTGCAGTAATAATGTAGTAAAGACTCGCTAAAGAAATGTGAAGGGAAGGTTTATGTTGAAGTCCCATTGAAATAAATGGATCCTGTGGAAATGAGTCTGCCAAACGTATTTTTTTCAAGATACCTGAGTGTATTGGGACCTACCATTACCCTTGTTAGTACCTTTAGGCTTTGAAGTTGGCCACAGCCAGCACAAAGAAAATAAAAATACAGTTTTATTTGCCTTTAAAATCTCCAGAGTTATTTTTGCCCATAAAAAGCCATTAAATTCATAGTGAGTCAGACTGGTAAGAAACCATGAAATCTTGTAGCTGTGGTAATTCCTGTGTGTCAGGTAATCGAGTATACTGTGTGATTTTAGTGTTTTTATCTTTATCTGATTCAGATTAATAATTTAATTTTTACCAAAACTGTTCTTAATTGTTAGTATTTTATTAGGATCCCCATTACTCTAACTATGACCAGAAGTAGGTACTTCTCCTGAGGTCCACCGACCACTAGACAAGATGAGTAGTCTTCATTTTCTCAGTCAGAACAAGGAAAAATATTCTAAAGTGCTTAACAACAACATACTAGACAAACGTCAATGAGTTTCTTTAGATCGTTCCCAGTGGCGATATCTAACAGGCAGTTTTCTGCTCCAGCAATCCCACCAACTACACCACCACCACATACCGTTGCCTCCATGCTGCTAGATAACTCCCTCCAGCCCACACCCCGACTCTTCAACTCTCTCTGCCCAGGAGGAGGTTGTGTACCTGGGCTAGGCGAAAGCACGAGGGGAGGGTAAATGCTTGGAGGCCTGGATTAATTGGCTAGTATTCGTGTGAGTATGTGACAGCTCGGGTCTGCGTGAAAGGGCGGACAGGTGGTATACTGGATAATTGCACATTGAGGTCAATTATAGATCTGTGTTTGTGTTTTCTATCTGAACCAGTATGAATTCACAGGTACATATTGTGCCAGTCGTTTTAACCTTGCACTGATATTGATCAGGCTTCGCTGACTACTCTTCGCCTGTGTGTGCGCGCACGCGTGCGCATGTGTGTGGGAATGTGGGTGGGTGTTCGTGTGTGTGGTATAGATCGGATTTAAGAGGGAGCGTCAGCAAGTCCCAGTGCTAACGTGATTGCGAATGACAAAATGTCCACCAGGGTTTGTTAGCGACATAATGGAGAATCAATGGACAGAACAGAGATGTCAATACAACATGCTTTATTGCATTAAGCTACCTCGGCCATCCCCTAACACCGAGCCACTCTATCTTTCTGCCTCACTCTACCCGTCTCTCTTACACACACACACACACACACACACACACACACACACACACACACACACACACACACACACACACA
>JACXGM010003924.1:19577-39910 GCA_016801145.1 Umbra pygmaea | reverse complement strand
GTAAATGAAAAAGTACACTTTTGTTGGTGCCATTTTAGGCTAATAGAATTGTAAGCTTAATTCACAGCAAAACAGGCTGTTCGAACGTTCTATTCAATTCATTTGCTATGGCCTCGCGCTCGCGTTCTAGCTCACGAAGCGTTCGATGGCCGTTTTACTGCTCAGGGTGAATTTAAAAGCGTTCTATTGTCCAGCCTATTTTTTATTTTGTTCAGCTCCTCAGGGGGGCGTAGTGATACTTTTCGATTACATACTAAGTACTTCAGTGAAAAGGCAACATTCTACAGTGCGGATATCAGGGAATTGTCTTAGGCTTGGAATGCAATTTTAGCCAATCAAATTGCAGATATCACCGGACCCTTTTTTTAAATCTCATTAATACCCTCTCAGTGGTGTCTTTGCTGTGGACCTTAGTGATCACTCCCCCATAGTATGTGATAGAAATAAGAAAATAATTAAATCCAAACCCACCTCATTACAAAAAGGAATTTGAATAGTGAAGGGTTCCTCCGTGATCTCTATTACACTATTTTTTGCAGACAAATATATACAGTGCCTTGCGAAAGTATTCGGCCCTCTTGAACATTTCCACCTTTTGCCACATTTTAGGCTTCAAACATAAAGATATAAAACTGTAATTTTTTGTGAAGAAGCAACAACAAGTGGGACACAATCATAAGTGGAACAAAATTTATTGGATATTTCAAACTTTTTTAACAAATAAAAATCTGACAAATTGGGCAAGCAAAATTATTCAGCCCCTTTACTTTCAGTGCAGCAAACTCTCTCCAGAAGTTCAGTGAGGATCTCTGAATGATCCAATGTTGACCTAAATGACTAATGATGATAAATAGAATCCACCTGTGTGTAATCAAGTCTCTGTATAAATGCACCTGCTCTGTGATAGTCTCAGAGGTCCGTTGAAAGCACAGAGAGCCTCATGAAGAACAAGGAACACATCAGGCAGGTCCAAGATACTGTTGTGGAGAAGTTTAAACCCGGATTTGGATACAGAAAGATTTCCCAAGCTTTAAACATCCCAAGGAGCCCTGTGCAAGCGGTAATATTGAAATGGAAGGAGTGTCAGACCACTGCAAATCAACCAAGAACCGGCCGTCCCTCTAAACCTTCAGCTCAAACAAGGAGAAGACTGATCAGAGATGCAGCCAAGAGGCCCATGATCACTCTGGATTACCTGCAGAGATCTAAAGCTGAGGTGGGCGAGTCTGTCCATGGGACAACAATCAGTCGTATACTGCACAAATCTGGCCTTTATGGAAGAGTGGCAAGAAGAAAGCCATTTCTGAAAGATATCCATAAAAAGTGTCGTTTAAAGTTTGCCACAAGCCACCTGGGAGACACACCAAACATGTGGAAGAAGATGCACTGGTCAGATGAAACCAAAATCAAACTTTTTGGCAACAATGCAAAACGTTATGTTTGGCGTAAAAGCAACATCACCCTGAACACACCATTCCCACTGTCAAACATGGTGATGGCAGCATCATTGTTTGGGCCTGCTTTTCTTCAGCAGGGACAGGGAAGATGGCTAAAATTGATGGGAAGATGGATGGAGGCAAATACAGGACCATTCTGGAAGAGACTGGGACGGAGATTTGTCTTCCAACAAGACAATGATCCAAAACATAAAGCAAAATCTACATTGGAACATTGGAAGGGTTCACAAATAAACATATCCAGGTGTTAGAATGGCCAAGTCAAAGTCCAGACCTGAATCCAATCGAGAATCTGTGGAAAGAACTGAAAACTGCTGTTCACAAAAGCTCTCCATCCAACCTCACCGAGCTCGAGCTGTTTTGCAAGGAGGAATGGGCAAAAATTTCAGTCTCTCGATGTGCAAAACTGATAGAGACATACCCCAAGTGACTTACAGCTGTAATCGCAGCAAAAGGTGGCATTACAAAGTATTAACTTCAGTGGGCTAAATAATTTTCCACACCCAATTTTTCAGTTATTAATTTGTTAAAAAAGTTAGAAATATCCAATAAATTTCGTTCCACTTCATGATTGTGTCCCACTTGTTGTTGATTCTTCACAAAAAATTACAGTTTCATATCTTTATGTTTGAAGCCTGAAATGTGGCAAAAGGTCGAAAAGTTCAAGGGGGCAGAATACTTTCACAAGGCACTGTATATGCCCCTATGAAGATTTATAGAATTAAAGACAGTGTAAACCCATGGTTCACCACAAACTCTCAAAACTATTTCAGCTAAGGAATAAAGTCTGGTCTGAGGCTAGACACACGGGTCTTGCTGGTGACTGGCTGATATTCAAGCAACTCAGAAACAAGTGTATCTCTGTTAAAAAGGTAAAATCAAGTTATTATTTAAATACAATTTCGAGCAGTCATGGTGATCCAACAAAATTCTGGAAAGCTATTAAATACATAAAATGAAGTAAGAATCAGAAGAGCTTTATTGCCAACAGTGCCTACACACACAAGGGGCCCTACTTTAACGATGTCGAGGCGTGAAGCGCATGGCGCAAGTGCGCTTTGGGCGTGTCCAAATCCACTTTTGCTAGTTTGACAGTGGTTGAAAGGGTTCCATGCGCTGGGCACATGGTCTAAAAGCATTGTACTAAGTGTCTTTATTAATTGATGGGGGTGTTTTGGGTGTAACATGCAATAAACCAATCAGAGATTCATCTCCCATTCCCTTTAAGAGCCAGGCGCGTTTGTACCTTTTGCGCATTGCTATTATGATGGCGGATTTGCACCATAATATTTTTATTTGTAGTCTTTTGCATGTTCGTGTGCTGCTGCGCTTCCCAGTGTGTGTGCAACAAGCATAGTGTGCACGCAATGTGCCTATGCCATAGGTGCATTTAAATAATTTGCTATTAAAATAACTATGATGTGCTGGGCAATTGCCTTTAGACCAGGGTTTTTTTTGGTCAATGGCGTGATCACTTTCCGATGCATCAAGATAGCAATACACACAGAATTATCCTGAACACACCTCCGTTAGACCAGCACTCCCATGGGCGCAAATATGGGCACAGGTGCATCTGCTATTTAAACAATGCTGGCGCCTGACGGGAAATTGACAACTGCGTCGGTCTTAAACTAGCAAAGACACTTGGGTTCAGACTTTGCGCTGCATTGCGTCGGGTGGAAGATAAGGCCCAAGGAATTTTTCTTGGTATTGAAGCTTCCAGTGCACATATACAAATACATCAAGAAAAAACTGTAATAACAAAAATATAAAGATATAAAAATGTGAAAATAGTATAAAAGTATAAAATCACAGTTGAGTGTAGTCAGAATAAACATTTACAGTTTATGAACATATTTACAATCCTTTGAGTATTATTAATGAAGATATTTCACTAAACAGTGGAGAATTGCATTACAGGCCTATGTCTTGGGAGGTATGTTAACTGTTCAGAAGGGAAATGGCCTGTGGGAAGAAACTGTTCCTGTGCCTAGATGTTCTTGTGGCCAGTGATCTGAGTCGGTAACAGTTCAAACAGGTGGCGTCCAGGGTGAGTGGAGTCTGTGATGATTTCACCTGCTCTCTTCCTCACTCTGGAAGAGTATAGGTCCTGGAGGGTGGGCAGGGGGCACCAAGAATCATCTCCGCAGTCCGGACTGTCTTCCTAATTCGAATCAATTTCATTCTAAATCTGAAACTGACAGAATTTAAGTTTGTGATGCCTTCAATCAACATTGTATTACAGTTGGTAATTTATTTTAAGGTGGAAATGACAATGATACAAACCTCCAGAAAGGACTGATTATGATACCAGTGCCATGCTGAGACAACCATTTTTCTAATTTCAGCATATTACATCTGAGGAAGTTTTTAAAGCCCTAACTATTGATACAAAAACTGCTCCTGGGGCGATTGATATCAATCCTTGTCTCTGGTAGCTCGTGGCAACTATTATTGCACACATTATTTACTTTTCCATTTTAATTTACTTTTCCAGTATAATCCCAAGGCTTTGGAAGTCTGCTCTAGTACTTCCACTTTCTAAATGTGGTGATCCCAATGAAACAATTGCAGACCTATCTCTAGGCTTTCATGCCTTTAAAAAAAAACTTAAACCAACATGTGTTCTCTTTTTTAGAGAGAAATTGTATTTTGATATATCAGTTTGGCTTCAGAACAGGTCATAGTATAACCTCTGCTGCTACTCTGGTACTAGATGACATTATAAGTGGTATTGATTAAAGGAAGCATTGTGCAGCTGTTTATTGATTTATCTATAGATTTTGACACTGTGTTTGGTACATAACATATTCATTGTACAGTGGTTCTCAAGTGAATTCACATCCATGCCACAGACCCACAGCCATGCCATACATGTATCCTAGAGTTAGCACACCTGAATCAACTTATTAACTTGATTCTGGAATCTTGCATAGGACGCCAAATCTTCTGGAGTCGGCGCTGGTTGCATGATTCTTCCCGGTGGTAGTGCTAGTGAAAGGGATCA
This sequence comes from Umbra pygmaea, assembly GCA_016801145.1. Lineage (NCBI taxonomy): Eukaryota > Metazoa > Chordata > Actinopteri > Esociformes > Umbridae > Umbra > Umbra pygmaea. The sequence continues at coordinate 35,446 of JACXGM010003924.1, read as the reverse complement.
TTCAAGTTGTAAAAAATGCAGTCTTTTTCTAAATTTCGATACTTTAAATTCTTAATCGAATATCCTCCATGATTGAGAATGTATGTATTGACAGAGCAAAGTGTGAAGTTTAAAAAAGAAGTCTGCGTTTAGATTTTTACAATTTGAATGACCCTCTCAGGAATTTGATATTGCGCGAGCTGCCATTTCCCCCTCCTTGGCAGATGTAAGAAAAGGTAGATGTTAAAGCATGCACCTGAATTTTGTCATTCTCACTTAGGGGTGTACTCACTTCTGTTGCCAGCAGTGGCTGTGTGTTAAGTTTTTGAGATTTTGAGTGGACAGCAAATTTACACTGTACAATGTACAAGCTGTACACTCACTACTTTACATTGTAGCAGTATCATTTCTTAAGTGTTGTCACATGAAAAGTTATAATCAAATGTTTAGAACAATGTGAGGGATGTACACAAAGTTGTATCAAGCACATTTATCTGCACAAAGCCATATAACCCATTCAAGTAGCACTCCCGATAGCTCGACCCAGGTGTCCCTGAGTGAGAGAGGTGCCTGAAGTCACATAATTACTTCAAACGATTTAGGAACTTAGATAAATGATATAATTCTTTCATTGTTCTCCTTTAATTAAGAGCCTGCCATTAATTGGTAGCTATGTTGTTTGGTGATATAGATTTGAAAACGGACTTTCATGTTACAAGAGACTCGCTGGTAGCTAGCTATGTTGTTTGGTGATATAGATTTGAAAACGGACTTTCATGTTACAAGAGACTCGCTGGTAGCTAGCTATGTTGTTTGGTGATATAGATTTGAAAACTGACTTTCATGTTGAAAGCCATGGTGATTTTGAGGTGAGTAACATAAGTAAACAATGCTTATATGTATGCTGTTTGTTGTCAATGTTTGATTATGTGAAACTTGCAATACCTGTCAGATTGATAAATTACAACCCTGCTTGGAAAACATGGTATATGATTAAACAAGGTGGTAATAGTGCTGGCACAATATTGTAAAAAAACGAGTTTCACAGTTTAGCTGTACAGCCATCTACTGTAACTAGGTGATGATTTCTCAGATTACTTCCAACATCATTGACATATGGCAACTTTCCCATCTGCTTGCCATAGCTAGCTAATGTTCCAGTTTGTCTATGTGGCTGCATGTTTTCCTCTCGCAACACAATGTATTTGGCATATTCAAACTAGGCTATATATTGCCGTGAATGTTGGTCTGGATCTGGCAAAAGACATGTCTCATTACTTTCACTTATCATCTACAAAAGGTTATCTGATGTATTTCTCTGCCATGATAACTTGGTTGTTGCAGACGAGCGCATCGGCTGTCAAGCTCGATTTATTTATGATCAGTGTCGTTATGAAGTTGCCAATTCTAGAGGATTTTTTTATGAGAGCCTTTATCCCAATCCACAGTATGTAACAACAAAAGCATTTTTTGGGTAGCTCGTATAGTTTTCTCATCAGGAGTCACGATTCTGAGAACAAAGACACTTAGTGACTGGAGTAATGCAAAGAAAATAGTTTTGGAACACTTTTGCCAATTTTCCATTGACCATGTCAAAGTTCACCATGCTGCTCCACGCCAACACGGACCGATACTGTTCTCGACCGTACGGTATCGGTTGATTTTCCACAACCAATCGAAGAACGGTTTGTGCATTGTAAGCTTTTGTGATTGACAGAGGGAGAGAATTGCACCCTACTATACAATGCCTATAGAGAGGAAAACAATTGTATGACTCAACAATTTACAGATAACATAAAATGATTGGTAGGACCATAATACCGGGCAACTTTTAAGCTGATTCGAATAACTGTTCACATAGAAAAGCATTTCAGTTAAATATGGGAGTAGAATTTGGCTGCTGTGAATGTTACATCCTATTTCAGAGACACGCTTATAAAGCTATAAACCATATTTCTCAATATTTATATATGAAAAGAGCAATTCATATAACAATGTTTCTTTACACTATGTAGTGTTTTGTTACACACAAAAGCAATGGCTAAAAGTCATGACAGTTATCGAAGATTGACCTGTGATTGCTGCAATTGTTGTTGAAATGTTAAAACAAGAAAGAAAATGATTAAAATCATTGTACCCTTTGCATGTAATGATGTGCATATAAGTGCATATAAAGGACATTTGTTTAGATTCTTCAAGGAAATGCATCAATTTAAGTAAAGAAACCAGTGAACCTTGGCTGTTGAATTACTTTGTTTTTCAGGACCCCACCCAACAGTCCGATTCGTCCTGGATGAGTACCAGGTATTTTTTCCTCCAATTTTGACCAGTAATGTACGCCCCCCCTGCGGGATGGTTATAGATGGTAACACCAACTGTACAGTGATGGGTGCAGACTGGTGCGGTACCGTACTGTAATGGGAAAGAGCCGTTGGCAACACCATCTCACATGAGTGCACAGCTGCTCGCAGCAGAATTTTTTAATGTTGCCTTGGGAAAGAGCCAGTCTATCTATTCCAAGTTAGATTGCTCAAAACAATAAGCAATAGAGCACAATAAATATGGACTCAAAGCTGTAATTAATCTAATTGCCGTTTGCAGACAGCAAAACATACCTTTTCAGGCGCTTCTAAAATATTGTGCTGAGGGAGATGAGTTGCTGAAACAGTATGTTGAAAATGTATCAGCTATCGCAAAATACTAAAGTCATCAAATTCAGAATAAGCTGATTGACATACATTATGTGGAAAACAGATTCAAGACAAAATTATCTGAAAAATGCAGAGATCCCAAGTGGTTTCCCTATCGGCTGAGGAGATGAATATGAGTAACTTTGATGAGTAATGTTGAACAAGTGGCCCTTGTAGTTCGTTATGTGGACTGTTCTGGCTGCTACTCACTGCCAGAGCATTCTATGGGATTTTTTTTTCTACAGCTGGCACTACAGGTAAGACCGTAACCCAACTTTTGCTGAACAGATTGAGAGAACTGTATCTAAAATTCGGCTCATATAGGTGGACAGGAGTATGATGTTGCTGGGAACGTCAGTAGAAATGTACGAGGCGTTCAGGCGCGCATCAGAGCACAGTACCCTGCTGCGGTCTATGTGCACTGTAAAAATCAGGTAATAAACCTAGCAATTGTGCAATCCACTAATGTCCCTGTCGTTTGCAACACCCTGAACATTGTTCAAGAAATAGTGATCTTAATTACAATCTCCCCAAAGTAATTAGAGTGCTTATTGACCAACAGTAGCAGCAGGAAATGTCTCAAAAAGTTCTGTAATATCCACTGGTCTCATCATAATATGTGCCTGCCTACTGTATTGAAAACAATGTGTTAACAACCTTGTTTGAGCTGAAAACATACGGAAATGCCAAATGCGGTTCCACAGCATCCTTGCTCACTCGAGCTATGGAGTAGTTTGAATTTATCGTCTGTTTAATTATTAATCAGGAGCTGCTTCACCAACTAACGCCACTGAGCAATGGCTTACAGAACCCGAACTGTGAATTACCGCTAGCTGCTCAGATGACTAGGGAGCTTGTGACAGTGCTTGAGAGCAAATGAGATAATTCTACAGTACACACAGTGAAATGTGGGAGAGAGCATGCTCTGGTTGTGAGTGTTGACGTCACTCCACCATTGCCTCGTCTCGTCAAAACACAAACCCAAAGGTCTAACACACCTGCTGAAAACCCAAAAAAGTAATGGAAGAAGAAAATTTTCTGGACGTTCATCGACCACCTGACCACTGAGGTGAGGGACAGAGTATGCCTAGCACTGCCACGACTTAAAGCCCAGTACCCGACAAATTGCCACAGTTGACAAACAGTTTATGGCAGGAGATAAAGGAGGAATATGGTGCTTTGATGTCCAAAGTGGACACTGCAGATGTGGACCTTGAAATATGAAGGCAGCACAATAGGCATACACCTGCCATTAGTGACATCTGCCAGGGTTCGAGATTTTCTACCGTCTTCTACCCAAACATAGACACTGTCTTGAAGATTCTCTTAACGATGGATATGTTGATTTTGCACTTAATGCCAACATTTGTTGTAGGTTCCTCTGGGCTATATAAAAAACAATTACATGAATCAATCTCTTTCTCTGCTATTTGCTCACTTGCTAGTATACTGCATATGAGTGTGTGTGGGAACCCAGACAATAAAGGTAGTTGGCTGGCAGTTCTTGTACTTACTATGAAATAGAATCCTGCCAGCGCCAATGTCACCAAACATTCTTTTGCAATTTAACTCAAAGGCACCGCATCTGCACACAAAGAGTAACTGGAGCAGTAGTTTGTTCATTTTGGCACCCTTCTTTGATTAAAATATCTGGATTTTTTTGTCACATTTGTGTTTTTTTAGTAATAATTGTATTTATGTGTTGTCAAAATTATGAAAACAGTGATACTTTTGTCCAGTTAGGAAGCATAAGCGATTGTGAATCAATGTCACCTGTTTAGTTGCAAATGAAAGTGACTACAGGTTCACTGGAGGGGTAACAGCAAGACAAAAAGTGAATACTTTTGCAGGTGGTGGCCACAGACAATTGGTTTCTTCTTATTCTTCCTGACTGATTCTTCTTCAGTTTTGTGTTTTACTAGTGTTCTTGTCACTACTGGTAGCATCAGGCCATATCTGCAGCCCATTCAGTTTGCACAGGTAGTCCAGCTCCTCCAGGATGGCACATCTGAACGTGCCATTACAACAAGGCTTGCTGTGTCTCCCAGTACAGTCTCAAGAGCATGGAGGAGATACCAGGACCGTTACACGAGGAGACCGAGACAGGGCCATAGAAGGGCATCAACCCAGCAGCAGGACCAGTAACTGCTAATTTGTGCAAGGAGGAACAGGAGGAGCACTGCCAGAGCCCCACAAAATTACCTCCAGCTGACTACTGTTGTGCATATTTCTGACCAAACTGTCAAAAGCAGACATTATGAGGTTGGTATGAGGGCCCGACGTCCTCTAGTAGGGCCTGTGCTCATCTTGATTGTCATTCACCAGAGAACACAATAATTGGCTGGTCTGCCATTGGTTCACCGTTCTCTTCACAAAGGAGAGCATGTTCACACTGAGCACACGTGAGTCTGGAGACACCAGAGTCATGGTGAATACTATGCTACTGAATCACATTATGAGTTGCCGTGATGAACTGCATGCAAGTTAGAACAGCCTGTGATTTAAATTGTTTACTTAGATTTTCGGTGTGAGTTTGTACTGGCATGTGAAAATTGCTTCCAAGGATGAACAAGACTTGGGGAGGTCTACAATTATTTTCTCAGGCTTTGGCTGATTTATTTTGATTTTCCTGTGATGTCAAGCAAAGAGGCATGGAGTTTGAGAGTAGGCCTTTTTCAACCTAAGTGTATGTAAACTTCCAACTTCAATTATATATTTGTCAGTTATCAAGACAAAAACAGACAAAAATATCCAGAAAATAACAACTAAACAAAAAAATTTGCCGCTGAAGAATTGTTCAATTAATATTTTCGCTACTATTTTGTTTACAAAAATTGATATTGAGATGGAAAGTGAAATATGCTAGTTCGAAATGCTATAACCAGGATAGAAGCCTGGCCACCAAAACATAGTTGTCTTGCGAGTTGTCCGGTTTTTGACCATGTCAGCACATTTGTAAAGATAATAAGCCATGTACACATCATGTGGTAAACAATTATTGACTTATTGCAACAGACTGAACAAATTGTAAGTCTAATGAAAGGTTAATTGCTGCATGCTGTGTTTCAGACAGGGCATTTTTTGAGACAGATTAGATATTTTTGCAGAAACTACTGTCTCACCAGATCATGTTGTCAAAGATAGTTAATGGTCAAAGATCGATCACCTTTCCTCCAAGCACATGTGTCCATGGTTTCCGATTCTTTCACACATTCCCCAATTATACATCCATGATTGAATTCACACTTCCAACCTGCACACTTGAAAGCAATGTTTCAAGGTTACTGTGTCCCACTTCTCACTCTTCTACCCAAAGCATTGATCTACCGATATCCGGCACCCCATGCAGACCCCATGGGCACAGTCAGAATGTCACAAATTTTTCAAACCCTGGCCACTGTGAAGCAGTTGTGCTGCGAGGAAGTGACTTATAGCTCTGTGGAACGTGGGAGACCAAGAATAGCTACTTTAATGTGAGTTGCCTTTGTTGACACAAATGTGTTGTTAGTATTCCCTCTTTTTGCTTGTTACATTAAACTAAAAATGCCTCTTCATCTGTGGCCCACAGAGACCCCCCAGTGCCTGACAGCAATCTTGATCTATGTCCCAGCAGATGTAAGTCTCTGGGAACTGGTTTATGAATACTGCATAATTACCCTCTGATCCTGAGTTTGGAATGCCTGGAGGTCCACATTCCCCTCTTACTTAATAGAATTTAAACTGAAAAAAATATACTTTGTGAAACTGTGCAAAGAGAAGGCAAAGAGGATATGAAATGTTAGAGGTAACATGCTGGTGATGTGTTTCTCAAGTCTGTTTCTACTTACTGTACGGTTGCAACTTCATAGCAGAAAAAAAGCTGTTTCAATGATCTGTATTTGGCAAGGATCTTTCAGAGCTTGTGAGCAGTTTGGAAAGGCAATTTCTTAAAATAAATGACATTTCTAGATCAGCAAGGCAAGAAGGCGAGCGTATAAAGTTGTGTGCAAATATCACACTGTGGGAAAGTAAATGGCTTTACATCTGTTCCTTTATCAGTTTGTAAATATTATGGATCACACTGCTGTAAAAGCAGGTTTAGTGACCATATACGGACCTATAAAAATGGGTGACAAATAAAAGGAAATCTAGCAGTCAGTACAGCTTCAATGTGCATTGGCATGAATTTTACGAGTCTCTGGAACTCTTCCAAAAGATTTTCCCTCATTTAGTGTTCTGATGAAGGTGGCAAGATGGGAAATTTGAACCCACTAAATGCGGGTACTTTTTCACAGTGGCGCGTGACTTTGCCTTTACGTACCAGCCACAGTGGCGGTTAAATATTAAAGTGTTTATTTTGCTTTTTGTTTTTACCTAAAACATTACTTCACTTTAAAAATCCAGATGCTTACTTATGAAGAAAGACTTTTGTCCAGGTTCATTTGATTGGTTTTTGCAGAGCTACAGCAGTCTGTGAGAACTCCAGCCTGAGCTACGATGCAGATGAAGGACAGCTAGTTAGTTCCCCGGAGTTAGGAGGCCTGCTGCTGGGTGAACACCAGAAGGTCAGGTGAATGTCAAAAATATTTCAGTACAAAACGTGTATAAGTAAGGATATGAGGTATTTTATGCAAATATAACACAACTATACAATGGCATTATCTATGATCTGAGATAGAAATGTTATCATGTCACACAGCGCATAATGCTTAGGCCTCATTGGATGATTCTGATGTCAGTTAAAACAAGGGCAGGGGTGTGAATTGAATCTATGTTAACAGAGAAGCACACAATTGCACGCACACAAACTCCTTCCTTGGCCTCCAACTGATTCTAAACTCTGCTAAAACTAAATTCATGCTCTTCAACCACTGCCCACACCTCCCTACTTAACTCCCTATTTCTGTAGTATCACCATTCTGGGTGGTTCTGAATTAGAAAATGTGGACACCTACAAATAGCTACAGTAGGTTTACAATGTGCATTCTCCTTCCAGTCCCACATGAACTCTCAAAAATTAAATCTGGGATAGGCTTCCTATTCTGCAACACGGCCTTCTTAACTCATGCTGCCAAACATGCCCTGGTGAAAATGATCATCCTACCGATCCTACACTTTGCGATGTCATTTACAGAACTGCTTTAATCTCCCTTTTGAGCAAATTAGCTGTAGTCTACCACAGTACTGTCTGTTTTGTCACCAACGGCCCATTGATCACTCACCACTACAACCTCTATATGCTCTAGTTGGCTGGCACTAATTACACACTGCGCCAAACTCATTAGTATCAACTCATCTATAAGTCCTTGCTAGGAAAACCTCTGCTTTGCCTAAGTTGACTTGTCACCATAGCATCACCGTAGCCTGTGCTCAAGCAGGTACATCTCGCTGGTCACCCCAACAGCCAATACCAGCTTTGGCTGCCACTCTTTCCAGTTCTCAGGTGCCAATGACTGGATTTAAACAAATTAAAGTCATGAAACTAGAGATCCTCATTCCATTCAATGCCTTTAAAAAACTTCTGTCTGAGCTGCTGATAGATCACTGTACGCTCTGTTGACACTCTTCCTTGTCTTCTTACATTTATGCCCCAGTGTCTCTGTCACGCCTCATGGTGTATTTGTACATATTATTCTGCAGTTATATTTTTGTACTCTACTATTGCACTCTTTTTGTTGCATTGTCATGCTCCAGATTTACCTTCTCAATGGTTATTGCCCTGCCACTTATGCATACATTTCGATCTACCTCACTAAATAGACCTTGCTCAAACTGTATATAGAATTCTCTACAGAAAAACTTTTTTACAGAAATTGAGGCTGCCATTTGTTCACTATCTTCAGAGTTCATATTGAACTTCTCAAGTGCAATAATTGAATAATAAGAGCTACTTACTTGGATTTTTTTTAAAGGTTTTATTGTAGAATTTGTGTTGAATTTGTGAAAGTTCAATTTATTTTATGTTGTATTATGTTGGCTTCCATTGCTGAAGAAACATCTACGTGTAGTTTTAATGGGAGCAAATTAAGTGAATGTGCAGTTTGCTGGAATGGAAAAACCATACAACATTGATTCCATCTGGTGGAGAAAAAATCCCCACAACGCTTTCATCTGGATATGAACTTACGAACACCAGGGTCATAGTTGTTACTTGAACGACCATCCACCATCCCCGACCTCTGCCCTAGCAAACATCTTCAATACTTAACACTGACTAGAGTCATGAGCAGTGAATGTCCTTCATATGCTCATATTTCATGTAATTGCCCTTCTCATACGTCCATTTTTTATGTAATTGGGGTTTACAAATTAGTTCCCCAAAGCATAATTCATGAGATTTAACGCTGTCCTAGATAGTGGTGGAGATTTCTGCCTAACACATTGGATGATTCACATCCATTTCCTACTATTCAAACCATTCAGTGACCCCTTGTGAAATGTAGATGGAGGCATTGTCATCGTCGAAGTGACCACTCTTATCTGAACACAAATTTTTCACATAGGATTAATAATTTTTTTTATGATTTGCTTCAACGTAAGCAGACAAGTCGACCCAAACCGATGCCAGGAAAATGCCCCCACATCATCTCCATTTGGTCCTCCACTCATTTACTAATGATTTTCCTTTTATTTGTCAACCGTCTGTGTATAAATAAATATACACTACTTGAAATAATTAAGACAACATTCAAATAACACATTGGTTCTTAATGAACAAAACATATTAAAGATCAATATGACGAAACAACGGTTGATGGAAACCAAAATCACAAACCGATTAAAGGCTGGTTTCAAAGTCACACCGAATATCAAAGTAAACAATTTAAATCCCGGGCTGTTTCAACTCACGTGAATTTCATCACGGTAATTCAAAGTGTGACTAAGTGGTGTGTATGGCCCCCACGTGCCTGTATGCACTCCCGACAACATCTGTGCATGCTCCTGATGAGATGACAGATGGTGTCCTGGGGGATCTCCTCCCAGTCTTTGATCAGGGCATCAGTGAGCCCCTGGACAGTCTTGTGACGTTATTTGGCGGCATCATGTGCACTGATACAAATTGTCCCAGAGGTTCTCAGTTGGATTCAGGTCTGGGGACAGTACATGGCATCAATGCTTTCAACAACACAAAACTGCCTACACACTCTGGCCACATGAGGCCGGCCACTGGAGGAACCCAGGAAGCGCTGCACCAGGGTAACGTCTGACAATCTGAGGATTTCATCCAGGTACTGTACAGCAGTCAATGTACCGTTGGCTAGCATGTGGAGATCTGTGCGACCCTCCAAGGATATGCTTTCCTAGACCATCACTGACCTACCGTCAAACCGTTCATGCTGGCTGATGTTGCAAGCAACATAGCGTTCACCACGGAGTCTCCAGACTCTTTTGCGCCTGTCACATGTGCTCAGTGTGAACTTTTGTCTCGTCTGTGACGAGGACGAAACTCCAATGGTGGACCAGCCAATTCTAATATTCTCTCCACTAGAGGAGGTTGGGCCCTCATGCTACCCTCATGGAGACTGTTTCTGACAGTTTGTTCAGAAAAATGCACATAGCCCACTGGAGGTAATTTTGTAGGGCCCTGGAAGTTCCTCCTTGCAGAAAGGAGAAGATACCGATGCTGCTGCTGGGTTGATGCCCTTCTTCAGCCCTGTCCAACTCCCCTTGTGTAACGGCCCATCTCCTGGTATCTCCTCCATGCTCTTCAGACTGTGCTGGTAGACCCAGCAAACTTTCTTGCAAAGGCATAAATGGATGTGTTATCCTGGAGGAGCTGGACTACCTGTGCAACCTGAATTGCCTGCAGGTACCACCTCATGCTACCAGTATTGACAAGGACAATGCAAAAAGGATGAGAAGAAAGCAATTGTATGTGGCCACCACATAGAGTTAGGTCGGGGGATATTTGGACACTGATGCAATTTTCAAAAGATTGGCAAGTGAAATTCATCCTCGATTGGGTCGAGATCAGGTGATTGGCTTGGCCATGGCAGAAGATTACACTTCTTTAACTTAAAAAAACTCCTGGGTTGCTTTCACAATATGTTTTGGGTCAATGTCAATCTGTAAAGTGAAGTGCCGTCCAATAAACTTCACTGAATTAGGCTGAATCTGAGCAGACAATATATCTCTATAGACTTCAGAATTCATCCGTCTGCTTCTGTCTTTTGTCACATCATCAATAAACACACTGCCACCACCGTGTTTTACAGATGATGTGCTTTGCTTTGGATCATTAGCTGTTCCAAGCCTTCTCCATACTTTTTCTTACCATCATTCTGGTACAGGTTAATCTTAGTTTCAACAGTCCGAAGAATGCTGTTCCAGAACTGGGCTGACTATTGTAGATGTTGTCTGGCAAAATCCAATCTGACCTTTCTATTCTTGAAGCTTATGAATGGGTTTGTACCTTGTGGTGAACCCTCTGTATTTGCCCTCGTGAAGTATTCTCTTTATAGTAGACTTAGATAATGATATGCCTACCTCCTAGAGAGTGTTCCTCACTTGCCTGGATGTTGTGAAGGTTTTTTTTCTTTACCATGGAAAAGATCCTACAAACAATTTTGTTTTCTAAAAAGTATTTTCAATGGGTGAGTCGATTTATTGCGGCTTCTATTGGGTAGGCTCACTAACCGCAGGGGCCAACATGTCTACAGGAACAGAAAGACAAACAGAAACAGACTGAAAATCTATCGGCATCAAATTGACATGGGACCAGCTGGTTAGTCCCCTAAACACGGAGACACAGTGACTTGATATTGACTGAAGATTTATCTGATTGGATAGCAGAAAATGTTTTGTAACAATAAAAGCTTGTGCCTTAAGATGTGTCTACACTATTTAACTAAATAATGATGGATTTAACAGTTAGAAGAGTGATGGATCTGCGGAGGCTTATACAGCATTCTGGGGGCCTGACCGAAGGGAAAATGTAGAAAGTAACACATAGCAAAATCACCAGTGTTAAATCAACTCTGAGAGTGTTAAAGTAACACTCTCAGTGTTTATATAGAATACCGAGAGTGTTACTTTAACACTCTTAGGGTTGATTTAACACTGGTGATTTTGCTGTGCAGATAAATGAAGACTATTTGCCTGGAACTCTGTTCACATTTCAGCACACAGTGAGAACCATTATCTAGAAATGCTACCCACATCCACATCCTCTACCTGTATTCCTCACAGGCACCCATATGCTTTCTAACAAGGCTGCTACCACGAAAAGCAAGAGACAACCCCAATTGCTCTACAACCAACAACATACTACAACGAAACCGACCACCAACAACAACCAATCACTCTTGAATCCACCAGATATCCTGTAATTGCTTTCCAAAGTTCAAATGAGTGTGGCGTCAGTGTTTTCATTTAATCTTTAGGGCTTTGATGGATTTACAGAGTACTGCTTGGCTTGATGAAGGAAACCAAACAGCGCACAATCATGGCTTCTAAACAGAGTGATTTTCTGTTGGAACAGCACAAATCAGACCGCTGGGGTTACAGATAGGGAGAAACGCCATCCACTAATGGACTGAGTCACTCTCCTGCTTTTCGCCCTGATTAAACTAATGACCCATTTGAACCTGTTTAAGAGGTACTTTACTCCGTCTCCACTATCTAGGCAGGAAATGTGATATATAATATAAAATGATGTGCGGTGAGGCGCAGAAGGACAGAGCGAGAGCGTCCCTGATAGAGAAGTGCTAGGACCCAGTGGAGTGGCCCTCTGTGTGACAGGGGACTTGACAGGTACCCCTGTCCTTCTGCTGATCCTACACACTACACACAACAGATTGATATGCGGCAGGAAACATTCTCACACGCACTCAAGCCAAGGATAGGTACTAAAATACTTTATCCTGTGACATTCATCGTTGCATGCTGATGGTTAGCTTGACCTCATTTTCAGCAGGGAAGATTTCGCACGTGAAAGTTAACAAAGCCCTGGTAGAAACAGTAAAAATGTTAAATAAGATTGTATGATCTCTGAATCAAAACTATTAGTGATGTCCGGTGTCCATATTTAAACAGAGGTCTTTTAGCACAGTAAGAGCCATTAATACATCTACATTAGATGCATCAGGCTGGGCGAGTGGGAAAAAAAATGAGTAATTTATTTAAAAGAGTTGCCATGGGGAACGACATTCATGATTAATGTGGGGTTGATTATGCAACCAATTGACTATAATTCACACCCAGTGAAACCTGGGCCAGCCACCTGCCAGAAGGGAGAGATATTATTAATAATAAAGAAATCCAGCACTGCAACCCCCCATTCCTTTAACCTGAAATGAAACAGCCCAAATAAAAGGCAAACTTCAGGGGTGAAAACAGATCAGTGTTCCCCTGGCAGTTCTTTACAATCAAACTGCAAAGCTCTCCTGCTGTTACAGTAGCATTGACATAACCCTATGCCAAAAGTCTGCCACTGCGCAATTGTACTTTTAAATGATGAACATGGAGATAACTGAGGACTCCATTCCCTGCAAGGTTATCAGATTGTAGCCTGAAGACAATGCAGTGTTGCTGTTACATTAAGGCAGGCATGGCCGCTGTGAGGTCCATTAAATAATAATACAACTTTTGAGCAGTCTGCCTTCAGGGAAGAACCTTGTACACAATATACGAATTCAAAAATTACTGTAAAGAAAATCCCTATGCGTGACTAACGTTATTCACTGACAACGTTACTCAAAATTGTATTCACTAAAGATTATACCGATAGGAAGGGGTCGTAAGGAAGCATTTCACAGTAAAATGCACGCCTGTTGGATCTGGCAGGTGATAAAATGCATTTTATTCTGACTGCTTGAAAACACTTAGTAAAAGGGTGTAACTTGTACCCACAGCTTGTGCCCACACTGAAAACAATATGGCAAGTGGTGGTTCATCCAATGCATTTATTCTCTTTCCATTCAGTTAAAATAATACAAGTTTATTGTATAGCCTATTTTTTATTTATTTAATTTGCCTGGGAAGTGCAAACCTAAAGATTTTGTCTTGACACAAAGCATATTTTGTAGGTTACGCCATATTTGAGTTTTGACATTTCCCAGCATGTTTTCTTTTTAAGAAATGTTTTCTTTTTAAGAATTGTTTGTTTTAATGTACAGAATTTTCTGCTTTATGCATTCAGGTATTGATTACATGGTTTGATTATTAAATGCTAATTATAATCTTTACATTTCAAAGCAAAGTGGTTTAATTTATTGCAACCCTTACTGAGAAGATTGTTCCCGTCTATGTAGTTTAGCTAATCTTGTGAAACGTGTAAGTACTTCACAATTGCAGTTCTTTTCACTGCAAGTTGTGGGTGATAAAATATTACAGCTGCTAATGTTCTACCAGTTGGATATTCTAATTTGTAAAAGTACAATCTTGAAGTGACTGTCAGTGTGGTACGAAAGCTGTAAACTCAACTCAAAAGTTGGTATCTGCCACATTTCCTCAGGAAGGCATGCTGGGAGATATGCAAATGTTACTAAATTGATGATTTACATTGGCTCAAGTTAAAATGTGATAATTGGCTGTGATGATCAACTTAGAGAATATATGTTAAACCAGATTGAATGACATTTACTGGGACAACCTAAAAATCAGGGGTTGAACGATTTTATTTATTTTTCATTGGGTAAGCATAAAAAATGTGTGATTCATTGCTCTACATTTTTTAAGTTGGATCAATGATATGCAGTTGGCAAAGCCCTAGTAATTAAATTAAACAATGTACATATTCTGTGCAAATGTAAAAATGGTAACAAAAAATGTATCTAAGAGGCAAAAACTCTGATACACTTTAATGTTACATGGCACACTTTGATGTAGCTTCAAAGCAACGGGAGAGTAATGGCAATGTGAATACAGCTGCTATTTAACACAAATAGACAACAGCAAATCATGTGGTTGCAATTCAATACAAAAATCATGCAGACATTGTCGAGAAGTTTAGTAGTTAGACCAAACTTTACACCATAGTAGGATTGTTGGTCAAGGTTCAACTCTTGTCAACTATGAACAGGAAGAGTGGGCATGTGGTCACCAACACTGGATGAGATTATAAATATGTGACGCTAGGGTCAAACACTACAAGAATCAATTAATCCATCTTGCCTTGTGTCTGGGAAGTTTATATACCAATTAAGCATAATTTGAATGCCACTGACCATTTTATGGCCATGCATACCTGTTTCCAAATGGATACATTTAGTAAGATATGCCATTTCAAGATGGTATCACAAACATGATGACAACAATTTACTCCAATGGGCTGCACAGACCTGCAGGATGAATGTGTGATCCAAAGATCTGCCGGAAGTCTGTGATTATATCGACTCAGCATGAGCCACAAAGGACCAGCAAATTGTTGCTACCACTCAGGCTGTTCTAGGGCAATCAGTGTGTCCTACCCAATAGATTGACATACCTAAAAGAGTGGCTATTGAGTGTATATTACATCTTCAACAGAAAAACAATGTTTAACACCTTTTAAACGGAATTAAATGTAGAGCTTGAGGCATGACTGTTTCTTTTTTGCAGGATCGCAAAAAGAATCTGTGAAGGATGTGCATGTACGTACATGTAAACAAAAATAAGTTGAAATGAGGACATCTGTCAACATGTACATGTTGACAAGTAGGATTCCCCAACACACATGTACCCTTAATATTAATGTCCATTCTACTTGCTTAGGACTCATAGGAGTAAGCGGAAATTATCTCATCAGAATGGAAAGAGCTGATGTACCTGTATAAATAATGAAAAGGGTTTTGTGGGACAACATTATAAAGCTAGTTTAAGCATACCAGTGTGTGCCATTTGGAGCTGTACAGTATATGGGGGGGGAAATCCGTCAGTGTTTGGCCCACTGACACTACACAAGGCCCTGGGGGCAGGACAGACACACGAACCAGAATTACAACCATACACGCCTAGTGCCCACCAATGAAAAAAAACGAACAAAAAAAACAGTGTTACATACAGCATGTAATGTATACTTTACGTTATACTAGTGTGTAGAGATTTAAATGTTGCATTCTGTAATGATGTCCTTGTACCCTGTTCTGTTCTTTGAGTAAGGTTTTGCTTAGGTTCCAGTGTTATGTATGCCCTTGTGTTTTCCTGGATACCAGCATCCCCAACATCCTGATTCCTATGAATGCATCCCTGCACCAGCAATCCCCTACATCCTGATTCTTCATGAACGCATCCCTACACCAG
>JACXGM010003924.1:0-19477 GCA_016801145.1 Umbra pygmaea | reverse complement strand
CCTGCCTTGACCAGTTTTTTTGCCTTGGACGTTGTCTTTGGAATTGCCTTTTATACCTTTGCCCTGTGGTATTTTGTGTTACTGAACTCTGCCTGCCTGCTGACCATCCGTTTATCCTGGTATTGTATGTTTGACTTTTTCCACTGTAACTAACCCTGCTTTCACTTTTGACCATTTGTGGATCCTGGGATTGTACTGTTGGAACTGGTTTGTGTACGGTACCATTGATTCATTATTAAATTACATTATTATATGTTACTCTACATCTGAGTCCTCTTCCCTTTGGGGATCTGAGTCGGAGTCGTTACACATGCATACATTAGGCTCTGAAGATCATTCGGTACGCGTTTGTGTTGACAGCCATTAACAGTTTATTTCATCCAAGTCATAATGGATGATGGCAGTTTGATGTTTATATCACAACACTTTGTATAAACATCACAGCCTTTAAATCACACGTCCGCTCATCAGATGTGCCATACATGAATTGTATAATTAGCACCATCAGAAAACAACATTGAATGTACAGTATATCTGCATTACAGCAGAAGTGCAAGGGAGGCCATTTTGTATCACATTCAAGTTGATGTGTTGTACAATGTGTTTCCAGTGGGAATGGCAATATATTACTGACTTGAGACATGTCTCAAGTTCTGCACCTTTGGGTTCATTTATTATCTATTCATTTATTTCAAATTGAAATGTAACAACAAATTGTTTTATTCTGAAGATATAGTGTTCTTTTCCCAAGGGAAATCACTTGGTGAGAATTCAAAAAACACACGCACAATTATATTCCTGCACATGTACGCACAGGAAAGATAAAATAAAACCTCCAAAGAGCACCACCGTGCTTGGGAATCTAACATAGAGGAAAATAATAAACTCCAGTGTTGTGGAGCTGATTTAATTGCATCACTACTTCACTATTTTGACGAGAGCTTTGTCACCTTTTCCAGACTTATCTGTCAAATAAGTATTTTTTTCTTTCAAATAAAGGTTGATTGATTATAAAATCAATCTAAATGGGTTTAACAGAAAATACAATTACTGGAACTATTGTAAGCATTAATGGTTTTAAATTAATATTCTAACGGAGTGTTTTTTATTCCAAGAAACAGTAACCCAATAATTTTAAGTCATATATTCAACTTATCATAGCAATGGCTTTTATCAGTGATATTGCTGTGGGAATGGCATCCACCAAGTCAGACTGCTTTCTGGAACATAAAGGAAATAATATAGCAAAGCAAAAACATACACAGTGACAGTATTACCAGATTTTGTTTGTTAATCTGTGCACTTGTCACTCGTTTGAGGGGATATTGGATTTAGCAGTGGAAAAGGTCATTTACATTGACAACTTCAGTCAGGATAGATTCATGAATCAAAATGGATTTTAAGGCAACTAAGGCTAACTCAAGCTAAAGCTATTTTGAGTGTAATAACATTTGGGGGTTTAAAATATGCTGCCATGGTCAGAATACAAATTAGTTCAAGTATAAGGAGCCCATTGTAGTAGTATACTCAACACAAATGCTTTTATACAAGTGTCTTTCCCTACATTTCATTTAACCTATTTTATAAGAAAGGCAAGTAACTTGAATACAAACACTAGGCACCTCTCAACACAATAATAAACAAATAAAAAACGGTAATTAGAGCTATAACATATCATGACACGTACTGTAACTCTGCACACTTGAGAAGTTGTCACATTCAAAAGATTTTGTATGTGTATTTTCTCCTTTTAATCAGACATATGAAACCTTCATTGGTGCCTGATAGCCATGCAGAAGCCTCCCTGTACAACAGTATGTTAACATCCTTGCACTGTCACCGTTACAACTGCACAGAGAGAGTAAGAGATACTCAGGGTATTTCTGGTGCTTATGCTCGTCAACAGGGACACTTGTATCCCCTTTTTTCTTTTACGTTTTATTGCAGGTTCGATGAGTTCAAACTCAAAAGTATTTTGCTAATGAATAATGTATAAACTACAATATGCGGTACGCAATACAAAGAAAATGTACCGGTATGTGGCCAACATGTTTTTCAAAAAAATTATATGCAACCAAACTCAGCATGGGGGATATTTACAGTACTTAGTTTTAAATGTGTTATCCTAATTTATGCTCCTGTGATTGACACCTTTTCCGTGGTAGCAGCAGTGACTCATTTTAATTATGAAAACATGAACTAAGATGCAGCTACGATTGACAAATCAATTTGTAAGATTTAAAGTGCATTAAACAACCTTTTAATGATTTGCAACATTACAAATGTTAAAATTATTAAACCTACCATTTTGGGATGGTGTAATATTTGCATAATCTATAAATATAATAATTTTCATTCCTCATTCAGGAAAATCAAAGTTTGAAAGCAGATGGTTTTAATGGCATGGGGCCGAAATCAGCAAATATATTTACATGACCATGTGGAACTTTTGGGGACTGTAGGAAAAAGTAGGGCAGCCAAAACACAACCTTTTAGTTCAAGGTGGACAACATTTTATACCAACATAAGCAATACAATACAATTGTTTTTTTTTCTAAATGCATGTAAAGCCCCAATCTTTGCATAGGGGAACATGATAAAACATTTTAAGTTTTTTTTAAACAAAGTTGTTTTATGTCATTCCAAGTGTGATTATTGTATACAATGGTCAACTAACTGAAAGTACTTTTGTTACATGCCGTTCATACCAGCCATTTTCAGTTTGCATTAAGTTTCAATGCATTTTCTATGGAAGATGGGCAGTGCCAAGGGTTAATGAACAGCGAGCAAGCGAAAAGTAAGCTGTAGAGAGTGCAAAGTTAGTTCTATCTTTTGTGGTGGTTCAACCAATTAGGATACATCACAATGTGTGTCCTAGCAATCTGCATTGAAGACACAATGAGTGTAGGTTTCAGTACTGTAAAAAATGTAGAGGTAAAAGTTTAGCAGTGTCTGGGTACCCTATACTCTACAACTCTAAATCATTACTGAAATCTCAAAAAAATAAAACCAATTATGTTACAGATTGCTGAAGCTGTTGAGGCTCCTGGCGAGTGTTTACCTTGAACTATTGATTGTTCATGTTGTGTTCTTACCACTAAAGTTAGCCAGCACTGCTTTAGCCATTTAGTGTCTCGTAAGAGACATAAGCCAACAGCGAATTGGACAAAAACATTATACTCATTTCTTAATTTGAGCTGGATCTTGCTGGAACAGGATTGGGCACATTTTATATTTAGCTCATGTTGTTCCATTATATATTTTCCCCAGATCCAGTATTCTTCCGCACAGTCACCCATGATTTGTCTTTCTCATCACTGTTTGCTATCTACTCTAAAAATATTCAAATAATACAGATCCGATTGAGTTCAATAAAGTTGTCTGGTAATCTTACCCATTTCTTTTGCCAACCCATGAAAGCTGTCATATATGGTACTGTAAGCATGTAATCATCCTGTGTCCTGCAACACTTTTTTCCAGACCTAATGTAATCAAAGGTGTCGACATACTAAGCAGGCTAACTGATCTTGAAGTGGTAATTAACTTCTGAGAAATCAAACACTGAAAGGGTGTTTGAAAAACAAAGCTGGAAATGCTTTTTTTATTGTACACATGTAATGTAATTACCCATGCACTTTGGCCTTCAATGCTAGCTGCTGGAAATGGCTAGTTAGCCCAGTCAGAAAGGTGCAATATGTACCATAATGTTAGCAAATGGATGACTGTTCACTAATTCAAGGCAAGATGGAATACATTTATTAATTTGAAAATTACAGTGATGTAACATGGAAAGTTATGCTGTTGATTAATCTGAATACAGTTGAAAATGGCATGCAGCAAACACTAAGGCATTAGCACTAACTATTAGGTGTATTTCCATTCAAGAAAGGCACTGTTATGAGTTGATAAATGGCTTAGTTCTCTTGCTCACTATGACATGGCAACTATTGCTTCTCGCTTTCCCACTCATCTGTGTGCTCACTCTTTGCTAACACACGGACACTGAGCCAAATCTATAAGCGAAAGACATTGGGTCCATCGTCTATTATGTAGTAATAGTAATCAGATTCTGAACGTACCAGTAAGGCTGTCATAATCATGATATTTAGGTTAATGATTGTCACACAAATAATTGTGATTAACAACATTTTCTTTTCTTCATTGTATGCCCTATGATAGTGTAGGACTAACAATAATGGAATAATACACATTTGCACACTTCATATTAAATATGAATCTGACATTAGAAGTTATTCCATATGTAAATATTGTAAGGCTTTGTAAACAACCAGAAAATAACATAACTTAAATAAACAAAACCTATTACTGAAAAAGGTTATTGAAAATAACTGGTGCAAAAAATCTAAATAATCAATGAACTATTGCCAAAACAGGAAGTTCATCCAATCAACCTAATTTCACTACTGAAATATTACTGTGTCCTTCAGTTATTTGAAAGATCAAAATGAAATAGCTGATCCAAACACCCAATAATTTACAAATGAAAATCATGGAAAGAAAATCTGAAGTGCCTAAACATTTGCATACGACTGTAAATGTGAGGTGGCCAGGGGCGGCCTCAGGAGAGGTTTGAGATCCACTGCTCTAGGTCAAGGAGACTTACCAATAACTAACTTTCGCTGACAAAACCTGTACAGTGAATTGATGTAAATATGTTAACGAACATAACTTTGTCCCGATTATGACTTACAAAATGATCCGAACGGTAAGGCAGGGTAAGCCTAAAAGGAATATAGACCTTATTTGAAGTAAATCTACATCAAATAAGGAACAGTGCAGAAAAGCTATACCAGGTTTTACGGGGATAAATACTACAATCTTTCATTCAACGATTCAAACGCACCTTGATGTTCAAGTAGTATTCTGTGGTCACTGCTTACTGTTTACATGTACAGACTATATATATATATATATTTGATATTGTGTGTGTTTTATATATATATATATATATATATATATATATATATATATATATATATATATATAATCAGTATGTTATGCTTGATCTCTAGTCCCCTTTTATTTTTCAGACATGTTTCGGTTCTTGTAGTTATTTTTGCTGCTTGGTTAGAGTTGGATCCAGAGAACAAGATTTTCCCTGTACATGCAATAACACCTGCGGAATTCTGTACACTGCATGTGAAAAATAAACTTGAACTTGATTGTGATGTGGCCAATATTTCTCTCTAAACTCAAACTGCTACAGTCACAGAAACAAGACTATTACCATGGATACACGGTGGCAAAATACACTGCAGCAACAACACTACACCCAGTGGAGCATATGAAGCAGTTGTGATCAGTGGTACGTTACAAACTTCATTTCAATATGGCTCCAGACAGGTATTATAATCATCATTTTAATATCTAACTGTGCACTTATTTACAAGGCGCAGACAGTTTTCCATTGTTGAATGTCTCAACATAGCTGAGGGATCTCAGATAAGTAATCATTACGCCTTTTCTCTGCAGCTCTCCAAGGCCAGCACACAGCCCTATGCCGTAGTGCCTCACTATGAATTTCTTTCGTCAAACAAATGACCACATTATTCAGGAAAGGAAAGGACCCTGAGGTTTAATCCATCCCGTTATCTACCAATCACAGCTCACGCTTGGCTGTCCTTATCACCCTGTGGTTGAAATGGAAAGGCGTCCATTGAGTCCCGCAGTCTTTGCTAGTGCATGCAGCCCTGCAGTCCCGCACCGCCGGGGCCTCCTACAGGAAGTCTGCTGCCTAATGAGCATGTGACATTGAACGGGGCAAATATACATGAATAAATCAAATGCCATTCCGTGGCGTCATTTAGAAAAGCTTTAAAGGGCTTGGTTTCCTGGATGAGCTACAAGGTTGGGGGGTCTGTCGGTCACTCAGGGTAGTGGGCAAAGTAAAGGTTTCATCAACAGGGGAATAGTCTACGGGGGAGAATATTAAAAGCCTTGAGAGGGATTTTAACAAGACCAAAAGATCTGATGATTTCTAATGCAAATTAAACATACTTCTGTAATGTTAGAACTTTGTATAAACATTGAAAAAACACAATGTAGGTTTCTTACTAATGAAAAGGATTGGTTATTTCCGTTACGTTAGACAGACACTTATACTCGCCTCACCCTTTATCAACATATCATACATGGCTAAAACATGAAGATGTGTAAATTATTTCAGAGGATGAGTTCATTCCTAAGTGATGTCTTGATCGAGCTAAGAAAATGCTTTCCTTGGACATTACAAATTTAGGGTGCATCAAAAAATGTGGGATAGACAGTTGTACATATTGATATACTTACTGCATGTTATTTCACAAAGGCATCTCGAATTGTGATGTAATAATCTCAAGGTTGCAACATGGATTAAGAGATTATTGTGCTTTGTATAATACACAGAAAGCCCAGAACACAACAATGCACTTCAGAAGGACCAGTATTCCCATGAGGTCACAAACATGGCAGCTTTTTGAAGGGTACATAATTATTTACCTATTTAATGTATATTTCCACTGTACACAGTGTGCAAACTTATTAGGCAAGTTAGTATTTTGACCATATTATCATTATTATGCATATGTTCCAACTCCAAGCTGTATAAACTGAAATGTTTATTCGATTTAAGCATATCAGGTGATGTGTATTTGTGTAATGAGGGATGGTGTGGTCTAAGGAGATCAACACCCTATAACAAGGTGTGCATAATTATTACAAAGCTTCTGTTCCTCAGGCAAAATGGGCCAAAAAATTATTTAACGCTCTCAGAAAAGTAAACAATTGTAAAACGTCTTTCAGTGGGATGCAGCGCTCTTGAAATTGCTAAAATATTAGGCGTGATCACAGAACAATCAAACGATTTGTTGCAAATAGTCAACAGGGTCGCAAGAAACGTGTTGAGAAAGAAATATGCAAATTAACTGCCAAAGATTAGAGATCCAGGCAACCAGGAATCCATTATCCTCCAGTGCTGTTATGTTCCAGAACTGCGACCTACCTGGAGTGCCCAGAAGTACAAAGTGTTCATTGCTCAGAGACATGGCCAAGCTAAGGAATGCTGAAACCCGAACACCACTGAACATAACACATCATTTGAAACGTCAAGACTGGGCCAAGAAATATCTGAAGACAGATTTTTCAAAGGTTTTATGGACTGATGAGATGAGACTCTTGACGGACCAGATGGATGGGCCTGTGGCTGGATCAGTAACAAGCACAGAGCTCCACTTCGACTCAGACGCCAGCAAGGTGGAGGTGGGGTACTGGTATGGGCTGGTACTCCACTGTGTGGCTAGCCAGTAAAGGCCTTAAAGATGAAATAATAATGACATGGCCTTCCTCACCTGACCTAAACCCTATTGAGAACTTTTGGTCCCTTCATAAACTGGTCAATTTACATTGAAGGAAAACAGTACACCTCTCTGAACAGTGTCTAGGAGGCTGTGGTTGCTGCTGGACAAAATGTTGATCATCACCAGATCAAGAATATGACAGACTCCATGAATGGACGTTTTATGACTGTTATTGATAAGAGGGGTGGCTATATTGGTCACTGATATTTTTTAAATGTCAGAAACTTTTATCTGTAAACTGAGTTAATTGTTTATTATTCTGACTTTAACAGATGAATATCAACAAGTGAGATGGGAAACTATTGGTTTTTAATTTAGTTGCATAATTATTCTGCACACTAATAGTTGCCCAACAATTGTGTACACGTAGATATTCTACAAAGCCAAGACTTCACTTTTACTTTCTTACCTATTCAGGTTTGACGTGTATTTACATTTCGGATTGACCGAGAGCACTGTAGTTGTTCAATAATAAAATTAATCTTCAAGAATACAACTTGCCTGATAATTGTGCACACATTGTATAAAAAATCAAATATAAGTTAACTTTTTCATCTATATCAACAGTTGCATATTTCAGACCTGGCAAAGCATTAAATCAAAGCAGGTAAAGAACAATAAGCCAGCTATTTAAATAGGACCCTGGCAGAGGAACTAAATGCAATTTCAAAATAGACTCTTAGTGTTTAGAGTTTTGCAAATGAATACACACCCAAGTGACACCCTCACAGACATGTGGATGTGCTACTCCATTCATTCATTCATTGCAAGTGCATTTGCAGATTTCAATATTAGTTACCTATTTAGTAAAGACAAAAAAACTGTGAAGGTGATTGGAAGGCTAATATCATTCAAACTAAATAATAATGTTATGTTGGAATGCAGACATGCACACAGGGCCTCCCAGGTGATGTGAGTTAACATTCTAAAGTGGTCATTCGTAGCCCCAAACTGATGAAAACGGTGTATAATTGAGAGTTAAAATGGAACTGACAGCAATTTACTGACTCTAAATAATTTGCATGATTTGAAATCTATGTTTTCTGAAGAGCATTCTTCATAGAATGTTGGGGAATGATGTAGATATAATCAGGTATTTGTGAAAAGTCTTACTGCATCACATTATCCTGCCAAAAACTGCAGAGTTGTTGGGAGAGTAAAGTGATGCAGTTAGAAACACTATATTTTGTTAGTTTAGTTTACTCTACATCAGAGTCAAATATGGCCTATTTTTAAAATGTCATGAAGCAGAAAACTTTCGTTTATCTTCGTTTGCTTCAAATTTGCAAAGTAGTTCAATGCTGTCAATCCCACTTCAACCTATCTAGTGTCAGCCAAGTAGTGTGAAATCATTGTTTTTTTGCCTCATACAATAGTGACATCCTCATACATCTAGGGCTCCTGGTTAAAGAGCATGTCTTCACACATATTATACAGTCATTTAGTGTAAAATGCAGGGTGGAAAAAACAGTATGGCTTAGTGTTGATGTCTAGTAGGACGAACTGCTTCGATCTTCAACTCTCCCAAAACTCATCCCCATATGCAACAAACTGTGTTTTCCGACACCATTCTGACAGAACCAGCATTAATTTTTTCAGCAGTTTGAGCTACAGTAGCTCGTCTGTTAGATCGGACCACACAGGCCAGCCTTCACTCCCCACGTGCGTCAATGAGCCTTAGTTGTGCATGACCCTGTCGCCGGTTCTCTGCTTTTCCTTCATTGGATCATTTTTGATAGGTACTGACCACTGCAGACCGGGAACACCCGACAAGTGCTGCTGTTTTGGAGATGCTCTGACACAGTCATCTAGCATCACAATTTGGCTGTTATCAAATTTGCTCAAATCCTTACGCTTGCCGATTTTTCCTACTTTATTTTGTCCTCAAAATTGATGTGTTAGAAGCAAAAAAAATGGGAAAGCGTAAGGATTTGAGTTAAATTGTTAAAGTTTATCCGTATCTATATATATATAGGGGGGAAGAGGGGAAGAGTGCCCCCTACATATACATATATATACATATATGTATGTATGTAGGGGGCACTCTTTCCTCTGGTCTAAATATCATTCCCAATGCCCCAGGGCAGTGAAGGGAACATCTGCCCTGCGTAAGGTCCCGTCTTTCGGATGGGACGTTAGACGGGTGTCCTGACATTCAGTGGTCACTAATGATCCCATGGCACTATTCATGAGAGTAGGAGTGTTAACCCCGGTGTCGTGGACAAATTTCTAATCTCGATTTAATGCCATTATGACAACCAAATCATCCCCAGCTTTCAATTGGTTCTATCCTCCCCTTTCCTCCCCCCTTCTCCCGAGGCCGTTACTGCAAATGAGACGCTGTTCTTAGTCAACTTGCCCCGTAAAAAAAAGATAGCAATAAAAAATAAAAAATGTTGCCTGTATATACAGTATGCACCTGCTTTTTCTAAATGAATATGAGAATGTAAGTACATTAATGTTTACTGGCTAGAAATTTACATTTTATTTATGAAAGACCATTGTAGTCCATGTCAGCAAAAAACGTTAACAAAAATGATAAAACATTTCTTTGTGGAAAAAGAGAAACCATGGAAGGCTAATAAAGTGCATTGAAACAACTAACAAATGACTAAATACTTCCAGGACACACTAGAACCATATAGAATTGTATGCATTTTTTAGGCATATAGCTAAAGTACAGTACATTATATTTCATGTGTCCCTCAAACATACCGAAAGTAGCTTCGTTTTCACACAAACCTTAAAATGGTGCTCCAAATTGTATCACAGAATGAGTTATTCATTGGCTGAATAAGATTAAAATGTCTGATCTACTTCTGCTGGAATGAGGCATAGTGAGGGTGGCAGACTCACTGAGCTTCTTAAAAGCCCTTTTAAATACAGAAACAAGCATGCACAAAAACATCTGCCAAGGTTATGACACAATATCATGTTTGGCTCACTAGTTCGTTTCCCCAGTTAAATATAAAGGAATACTGTTATGGCAATTTAAAAAAAAAGACAAGCAAATTAAACAAAGAAAGTCATTGTCACAACCCACACACAGCATTGATGATGGTTGTATTGTCTATATTGACTTTAATGTGTATCTGTTGATTGTCCAATTGAGATTCTCATCAAACAGTATTAAAAGAGATTATGTTCAAATAGTCAACTATTCTCAGGTTTTATTCACGAGCATTCAAGGCTTTATTAAAAAAAAGACTAAGGAATCCAGATGACATTTCCTTAATGAAAAGAAAAACACAGTGCAAATAGGTGCTGATTTTAATACCTTGACTCAACAGGTTTATACAATAAAAACTAACCAATTTACAATATTCTGCTGACTGATAGAAAATGCTGTTTATTATATCTTTCAAGGTACATTCTATTAATTTCAAACACTCATTAACTTAACAATACTTTAAATAAGGAATTGGTCAAATAAAGTGGATAAAATAATTTGAAATAACAATATAAGCTGTTGCCACAATATAACCTTTAACTAATAAATAAAATAAAGGATTTTAAAACAAATATGATTGAGCATATTAATATTGCACATGGTGTTTGATATGAATCTGTCCAGTTCAGTAGCTATTTATAACAAATCCATAGCCAGACAAATTTCTTCCAAAGATAAATTTAACATTTCATTCACTGCATTTCTCTGTTCTTTGTAATCCTTTCCATTTAATGCACATTTATTTTGGTTGCATAATGTTAATAAGAAACCGTTTACAAGATACTGTGGGATATAAGAAAAAGGAAACCTTAAATACAGGCCTCAGTTCGTGCAATATAGTGAAAATTTGTCACTATTACCAATTATTTCAGGCCATCAGTAAAATCCTTGAAGGAACTCAGAAAAGATAAACATTTACTATGATCATAGTTTACGGCTCAATATCTGGGCCTGAATTGCTTATGCACGTCCGTTTCCCTTTTAAATAATACCAATAATTTTTAAATAATCCTGCATATAAAAATAAATAATGTGGTGAAATGTACTACCAATTGACAGTTGACTGGGGTCATCAATCATACATTTGTTTTTTAATGTTTCTTTTTATAGGTATATTTGTTTTGTCTTCTGTTGTAATTTACAAACTGTCCCACAGATACAAATAATGTAGTCTTACAAAATAAATCCAGGTACGCTTACATGGCAAGCAGCTGTTTTTCTTGGGCGAAAAAAAAGTTCTGACATGTGCCATACCCAAAAATATGAAGAGGAACCACATTTCATTCAAACACGTAACATGGCTCTTTACACAAACAAGTAATGGAATCATTCCAAATCTGCTGTTCGGTTTATAAGGGTTTTTTCTTGGTGAAAACAAGGCATCACGGCCCACAGCAGTAACCAGCTACAGTATGATCCAAGAAGATGATAATTCTGCAAGTGGGGGAACCAAACAACATTATTCCCAGGGGATCTGCAGTCACCATTTCTGATTCATCCAGAAAACTGAAATTATACTTCCATGATACACTGTAGAAGGTTCACTTTGATGAGGTACCCTCATTTTCGTGACCCAATGATTTGGTTGGAGGACAAAAAAAATCTATAATTTCAATAGCAGCAAAATACTACAATTGTCTCTTAAGAATGTCTAGTGGTATGACGTGATATTCATGTAGTTACAATGGCATCAACCGATTAGGGGAAAAGTCTGTATTTGCAACAGAGCCACTGATTCTCTGAAAATCATGTTGTTATCTAACTGGAGCCTCCTGTTCAGTTTATCCATTGGTCAATAAGGTTTTCCACAAGGCACTTTTGTCATTGGAGGAATGGGGGTGAGTGGATAGATACCATGCCTACATTTTACTCATTTGAGTCTGTTCCTCCAGAACCTGAAGGTAGTCAGGTGTCCCTTGAAGTTTTGCTTTAAGTTCATAGTACTCACTTTTCCTTTGCTCCACCACTATCTTGCTGTGGTTTCCACCTATTAGTGACTTTTTCATCTTTTTGTCCTGTGGTTTTTCTGGGTAACGGATCTCAAACCCACTCACCCCTATACTGTTGTAATCCCCTCTTTTACTGTCTAAAAAGTTTTGAATAAACATGTTGGATTCTCTCGGCAGGAACTCATCCAGCTCATCGATTGTGCTCAGTCTCTTATTTCGGGGGTCGAGCGGGGACAGTGAATCC
The DNA here is from genome assembly GCA_016801145.1 of Umbra pygmaea. Taxonomy (NCBI): domain Eukaryota; kingdom Metazoa; phylum Chordata; class Actinopteri; order Esociformes; family Umbridae; genus Umbra; species Umbra pygmaea. The sequence continues at coordinate 6,979 of JACXGM010003924.1, read as the reverse complement.
TTGTCTTTGTCAGCACTGTTGCGCAGGATTATCTTCTGCCTCTTCGAGTCGGCGAACTTATAACCTGTGTCAGAGTCCCTAATCCCACAGGTGTGGCTCTTGCTCATATGCTCAATAGTTTGAGGGATGAACGTCTCTCCTCCCAGGTCATCCTTCTTGTTTGATTTGTTGTGTCTCCTCAGTGTGAGTTGCATGGAGCCACACTCTTGGTTCCCTATGCCCTCCTGGCGTCCCGCTGGCTTCTTATTTCGCCTCAGCACAAAAACCAAGAGGCAGAAAGCAACAAACACAGTGAGGATCAGCACCACTAGGATACTGAGGATCATGATCGATAGCGGGACTGGACCTCCTGGAGGGGCCTTGCCAACCCCTGCCGGCGAAATGGAGGTCACCACCGGCGTAGCACTTGTCAGGATGAACGGGGGCCTGGCTATGAGTTTCGGGCATATGATCTCATTTTTCAGCAGCCTTAGCTCGATATTGGAAAACTGTACTGGGGATGCGCATTTGACCTCTTTCGCAGCCACTCCGTCATTCAGCTTCTCCAACCACAGTTTCAGAGCCACTAAATCACAGGAGCATTCCCAGGGATTACCTTCCAGATCAATCTGAGTGAGAGACCTAAGCTGGTCTAGGACGCCACTCACAGGCAGAGTCATGAAATGGTTGTTCTTAAGATTGAGCCTAGCCAGGGATACACCGGCAAAAATATAAGCAGGGAGACTCCTTAAAACATTATTGTTCAGATATAACAACTGCAGATTTGGCATGGAGTCAAATGTCCCTGCTAACACCTCTTTTATGGCATTGTATTCCAAATACAAGTATTGGAGGTTACTGAGCCCAAGGAACATCTCTGGATGCAGCTGCTCTAGTTGGTTACCATTGAGATAAAGCCTACGCAGGTTGGTCAGATTTGCAAAGACCCCTTTTTGAACTGTAACTATTTGATTGCTACCCAAATGTAACAGATCTAAACCCTCAAAGCCTTGAAAATCAACTGGACTGATATCTCGGATATAATTACCACTCAGGTGTAGCTTCTTGGCATTTGGTGGCTTAGGAATGAGATCTGCTAGGTTGTTTATACTCCTCTCTTGGCAGCTAACACCAATGCCAAAGTCTGAGGGGTGCGCTTTGCAGGTACAAGGCTGTGGGCAAGAGAGAGGTTGATAGGACATAATTGGGATATTTTCATTCAAGCGAGGTATACCAACAATCCCGTTACCATATATCTTAGATGGATTTGTTGTTTTGGGAGCTTTGGTGGCTATGGGAGGTAAAATAGTGGGCGTATTGTCCGACGTTGTTTGACTTTTTTCAACGTTACTCCCTGTTCCCATGGGACAGAGTTCCTGTTTGTTTGTTTCTTTCAATAGACGTCCGTAAAGGTCACTAGGAGTTTCACATATAGCCTCCCCAATGAAAATGTTATAAGGCATGTTCTCCAACCATGCTTTCAAAGGTGACAAATCACAAGTGCAGTTCCATGGGTTGTCATCGAGCTGCAATTCCACTATCCGTCCAATGTGTTCCAAAACTCCGAGATAGGGTAACTTCTGAATTCTGTTTCCTCTTATATCCAAATGTGTAAGGGCGGCAAATCGAAAAATATTATCAGGAAGGATCTGTATGAGATTGTCATTCAGGATTAGGACTTTTAGCCTATGCAATTTGTTGAAGGATCCTTTTTCAATATACTTGATCAAATTGTAGTCAGCTTGGAGGTATTCCAAGTTTTCAATCCCATAAAAAGTGTCAGCTCTGAGCACTTTTAATTCATTGTTATTTAAGTGCAGCTGTTTCAACGAACTAAGGCCGTAAAAGGCCCCTCCCTCTATGTTCTGTAATTTGTTGTTTCCCAGTTGAAGAGAGACTGCATGTGTGAAATTTAGAAAGGAATTGGGGTAAAGGATGTTCAGTAGGTTATTTTGGAAATTCAAATGGTAGAGGCTAGAGGCCGGGGGCAGCAGCTGGGTAGGTCTGTACACAGTTATTTTCTCACAATTCACATAGAGGACGTTCTCGATGGACATGCAAGAACAGGCGCTGCAGGTCTCTGCTGAGAGGTCAGAATCCAAGTCTGAAAATGTACTTGATATGGAAAAGGCCAACAGAAATAGAAGCAGCATTTTGCCTTTTATAAATCCCCCAGAAAACCATTTAGTAACCTTTGAGAAGAAAAACAAACAAGCAAACGATCAAACACAAATTGGTATTATAGGTGTAAATACAACAAGCATGTAAAAATGGTTTGCAACTAGGCCTACTGTTGATTAGTAATGCATTGTCTACACACTAGGCTATGATTGTATTCAAATCCACTCATTCTTATATCAATATAACTATGAAGTGCCATTTCAGCCGTAGAAGAAATTGTAATAGATATATTAAGTTTAATCATAAATTATCTAACAGTACGACTTTTCAAGTATTTATCTTTTCTTCATAATAATACAAATTATTATCTGAATAAGAATCAGAAATGGCCAACCCATAATCACATTCTGATCCATAATGTTAACAAATATATTCCAAATCACCAAGAGGTAAACATCATTGTAAGGGACATTTTGTAGTCATGAAGTGGTTATTCAAAAACAAAAGGATAAAAAATAGGTGCTTCTACACCCTATGCTGGCATATTGTGTTGTGGGCTAAAACATCCCATGAAGCCTGTGCCCCTGGCGGATCAAACCATATTAGAACATATGAACAATGCAAGCTAGAGAATGGATTTTAAAGCTTTTCACACATTTATATATATGTATATATAAATAACTGATGACTTACTGTAAGCGTTCGAAAATCTTTTTTTAGATGGACATTGGCTGGTCATTGAGATGCGGTGTTCCCATTCCTACGTTAGTCGGCTTATGTACTGTACTCAGATTTCAGCCTATGCGTCTCTTTCTTGACAGGCTCCACTTGTTTTTGAAAAAAAAATCTCGTAGAATTCCCAAGGTTGTTGTATCTCCTTGAAGCAATTCAGTTCTGGGGGAACTATAGACACAGCAACCACATTAGCCTACCTTTAAGACAGCAGGGACCGCAGGCAAGATGATAAAGTAACTGCAAAACAACTCCTGCATTATCTCCGATTCATGAGAGAGGATGAAAAGAATGCAAATTCGGCTGCTGAAACACCCAGTCCATATTCGAGATGCTTCGCTTTTGTTGAGGTCTTGCTGAAGTTGGACCGAACAGTTCAGGTAGAAAAATGAAGCAGTAGCACCCACGCAGAAAAAAACTAACCATAGGGTTTACTCACCCCCAAAAATAAATACTAAAATCGATTACTAAACGTCTTTTTTCGAATCATGGAGTTCAAAGGGCTGTCGTGATGGTGTCTGGGGGTGAGTCAGTCTACAACAAGGAAAGGAAAATAAGTAAAAAAAACACCACCGTGATGTTAGAAAAATAAGAACGGCGACAAACTGACGCGGGAAATGAATAATTCAGCTAAGCCAGATGCGGGCAAAAAGGAAACGCTGCTCTCCATTTTCCGACGAAATCAAGATACTGCGTCCAAATAAACTACTGTTAAAACAGTCATCAGGGATCCGGATACGCAGGGAGGGAGTGTCTAGTAATTACAACTATCCCTGCCTGGCTCATAAGCATGCTGCTTTACAGCTGCATTGAGCTTCATACACGATATCAGGAGGAGAGAATGCAGAGATGCCGAGCGAGAAAGGGGAGACGGGAGGAGGAAGGGAGGGGGTGAAGAGCGAGGGTGGAGGGTTCTTATAGAGCAAACGGAAAACTTCAGACCTTGAAATGCACATTTTTTATACGTAGCTAGTCATTTAACGCAATTCTGTTTCAGTCGTTTTGATGATCAATATAAAATGCTTGCCATAACGCATTGGGCTATAGCCTATGGATGAGAATCATACGTTATAGGCTCTAAGGATGAAAAAGATACCTGCCAATTCAAGAGGGGTTGGCGCCTGGAATTCCATTTTATGATTGGAGTGTTTAAAACGCTACGAAACGTGAGCTGCATTATAATGTGGACTATTAATCAACAAGGACTGCAGTCAAGGCAAAGCAAGCATTTCTGGTGAAGTAGAAAACTGAAACTGGGTTTTAGATTATTTTAGAGTAGGATATAAACATAAAGAACCTCCCTGGTACATTGAGTTTGACAGTCTCACTAGTTTTTAGACAACAGGTGTGCGCACCCTCACGTGAAGCAAAGCATAATAACCACTCAATTGTAGCTAGACTTCGCCTGTTTGTTCAAATTATATTCATACTTGATACAATAGCTCCAAATGTGTAAAACGCAAAGTGCTCTCCAAGTGAACGTTTCAGTGGCACACTGACAAAAGATAACATTTTAGACAGTGGAGAAAGTACACACGCATAAACTATTATATTAAAATCTGAATGACAGTAAAAGTAGGCTATTATGCATATGTGAATATATATATATATGACACCCCCTTCAGTTATGAGAAAAATACGTCAGGCATGGGTTGTCTGCGTCAGTGAACCAAAGTGGTGATATTGTGTTCGCAGAGGTTACCCACACATGAAGTATTCCAAGGTAGCGCCCTCACCTGGCAGAAAGTTATTTTCACCTATACACACTTGGCTTGCTTTTTATACCTACTGTATAAGCAGTACTGTTTACACTTCTGGATAATAACGTTAATGTTGGCTAAACTACAATTAAAGCTTATTAGATTATATGGCATCTTATAAAGCACACCAGCTGGAATATCTGTAGCAAATATAAACAATTATGTCACCTACATAGACCAACATATTGCAAAGGAATTAGTCAACCCCAGAAAGAGCCTTGTGTGGAAATGTTACATTGTCAAGGAGAAGAATGAAAATAAATGCTTGCATTTCAAGACAGAGAAGTTTTATACCTTGTTATTAATTTACCATCACAATCTTAAAGCCATTTAATTTAAGCAAAAGTTTTTAGCACAGCAAGTAATCTCTTTACTGTGGATTAGGGTAATTTTTTAATGTTGGTCCTCTTTAATAGGGCTAGAAATAACCACAGCAGATCCTGGATGGCTTGTGTGTGGTGGAGCCATTGTGCTAAGATATTTCTCTGTAGGTAGACAGGTAGAGCTAGGCTTGCTACAGTAAACCTGATTTGTGTTAAGCAGAGTGACAGTATTTGCTCTTGGAGTAAAGAGGGTTGCATTTTCTTCTTTCTCTCCATCCTCTCTTTGAAATGCTAAATAGCTTACTATTTATATCCTAAGTAGCAGAAAAATAATAGGTGATGGGAGCAATTTTTAAAGTCAATTTCTGTGATTGAATGGAAGTTGTAATTAAAGTCTCATTGAAACAAATCCAAGGAAAATATCTGAGGACACAAACAATGATTAGTATGCATATCAATAATGATGTTTAGCAATGAACAGCGTAATACTTATATAAACCCATACTTAAATAAATCCATACTCATTTTGTCTTTCTCTCCTCACTGACCTCCAGCTGGCTGTGGGCTGTCTCTGCTAAAATTTGTATGGTGTCATACTCTAGTATTAGATGTGAAAATAGTGACTTGTGAAATATTAATTGGCATGCAATGTAGTATGATTTTTTATGTTGTTACAGATGCCCAATAATGTGCCACTTTTTTATTTTTAAATACCCATTATCAGTGCAGATGCAGACAACATATCTAATGATAATATTGGCACCATGAGGGAAGATAAGGCCTAATGACCCTCTTCAAGTTTGTTGTTGTTATAGATGTGCTGATTGGCAAGCAGTGTTTAGCCCAGATACTCATACATTATACTGTATAACAATAATGAACGAATATATTGCTATGGTTTGTGTTTATGTATTTATAAATATCACATTGAATTACTAAATATGTTTTAAAGTACACACATCTTCAACACATGTACTGTAGATTTTTGTTGGTTTCTGTTCTGCATGCAACCCCTTATCTTTCACCATTCTCTTACAAGCTGTCATAATCATATATTATGTAGTGGTAAACATTTTGATTGGCAGCCCCTGTGTTGGAATGAGGGTAATGGGAAAGCAAGATGACAGAGGCTCATAGCCTGTAGCATATCACTGTGCCTGTAAAGGTGGGTCCACAGGGAGTTTGAGAGACTTTGGAATCTAAGGCTGGGAATGACTTTGATCTAGCAATGACATATAAGCAAACAATGCTTCTATGTCAGCTACTTACAGTACATTATCTTCTCTGGTACCCAACTTTCCTTGTCATATCTGGTAAAACATGATTATTGTGTATATAGGAACTTTTACAGATGGATATTTAAAGCTTCAATATGTAACGTTCCATTTATTTGTCCATGTATGTATGTATGTATGTATGTATGTATGTATGTATGTATGTATGTATGTATGTATGTATGTATGTATGTATGTATGTATGTATGTATGTATGTATGTATGTATGTATGTATGTATGTATGTATGTATGTATGTATGTATGTATGTATCAGCCGCGGTCGGTGGATCTTAGTTGGGGAGGACGGGCTCGTATTACGCTCGGGACCGGAGTGAATGGAATGGTGCGCAACGCACAAAAAACTGTGTTTTTTGTTTTGCACACTGGGTTTTGTGCGTTGCGCACCATTCCATTCAATCCGGTCCCGAGCGTAATATGAGCCCTTCCTCCCCAATTAAGATCCACCGACCGCGGCTGGTATGTATGTATGTATACAGGTCCTTCTCAAGAAATTAGCATATTGTGATAAAGTTCATTATTTTCCATAATATAATGATAAAAATTAAACTTTCATGTATTTTAGATTCATCGCACACCAACTGAAATATTTCAGGTCATTTATTGTTTTAATACTGATGATTTTGGCATACAGCTCATGAAAACCCAAAATTCCTATCTCAAAGAATTAGCATATCATGAAAAGGGTCTCTAAACGAGCTATTAACCTAATCATCTGAATCAACTAATCAACTCTAAACACCTGCAAAAGATTCCTGAGGCTTTTAAAAA
>JACXGM010003923.1:25283-40011 GCA_016801145.1 Umbra pygmaea | reverse complement strand
CTCAACATGCTCCTTCCTCATCCCCTCAACACGCTCCATCCTCATCCCCTCAACACGCTCCTTCCTCATCCCCTCATCTCACCCATCCACCTCCCACCACCACCCCTCAAACCCTTAATTTTCTTCTCTCTCTGTCCTTCGGCTCTACCTACTGCTCCAGTACGCCAGAAAAAATGCCAGTTTCTTTCCCTAATGTTTAATCTGTGCCATTAAAGCAAATATTTCTTCCCCCAATACAGCTGTAAAACAAAACAGGACCCGTGGCAACAACAGCTTAAGCAAGCGGCTGCCATCACACCTTCTGTTTGCTCTTCATCCTACAAAGATGAGGGCGATCTCTTGCCCGGCTAGTCAGCCAACAACAGCCTCTCTGTTCTTTAAGCAAGCAAAGCCAGGGCTCCACATACCAGCTCATTTCTGCCCCCAAATATGGCAGTCATCTGGCCAACACCTGCTCCAAATCCAATCATTAAACCCAATATGTCTAAATATAACTTGCTGGCATGGTCTATTTCAATTACTCTAAGGGCTATAGTTTAACAAACCAATTTTACGGCCAGTGGGATTGGTTGGCACCAGTTTGAGGGTTTTTGCTTAGAATGTCCACGCAGAGTAGCTGGTGGCGCAAAACTGCTGTGTTTTAATGAATACGTTGTAGGTGACATCTAACAAGCCAATCATAATATGCTTCATGGCGTTGAGGTTGCTTCAACTCTGTACGGTGTCCATTCTTGTATGTGTTGCCTTGGAACTCTCAATTACAAGGTTACTCCAATGTAGTTTCTTAAATAACATACAGAAATTAAATAACAAAATATTATATTTATTCCACAATGTTCTAATTAAATGCATGGCTTCAATATGAATATATACACTCACTGGCAACTTCATTAGGTACACCTTGCTAATACCGGGTTGCACCCCCTTTTGCCTTCATAACTGCCCTAATTCTTTGTGGCATAAGCCGTTTTCTGACCAAGTAGTTAAAGGAACTTAGTTTAGGAACAGTCCACTTCTAAACAGTTCTACTAACTACTCTCCCCCAAAACCGGTTTTGCTGTTTGCATTCGCACTGGCCAAGTGGCCATAGGAACTGTTAGGAGGGGTAAGGGTGTGACGCAAGCACGGCAACGGTCTTTATAGTGTTGTCAATAGACTTTAGCACAGCGCCACATACTATAATATTAAACTCTGAAATGTTGTTGTAACACTGGGTGTATGATTGGAGATAAGTGTGTAAATCATCTTATGTATGCGGATGATCTGGTTGTTTTCATCCCAAGTAGTGCTGAGTTCCATCAGCTGCTTGCTGTTTGTTCAGATTACGGGGCAGAAAACGACATCCAATACAATTAAAAAAAGAGTGTTGGGTTGCTATGTGTTGCTATGTCCTCATAACGGAGTTTGAAAGGCGGCGTATAAAGGCTGGAGTACTTAACAGAGAAACACAGAAGATAAAGGCTCCAGCGTAATATGATGGAAAGAGATAGAAGAGCAGAGCGCAACAAAGCAAACTGAACGACGGGCGTGATTTATAAATTGGACCAATCAACGTAGACCTAGGAAAAGGGAGAATTGAAAGACCCTGCTCTGAAGTAGGTGCTGAAGGAGTTATAGGAACTGTTGTCCAAGGAACTTAATAATCCCCAAATTGGTCCAGTCAGAACACAAGAAAAAATGGGTTATAGGAACGTTGTGTTCTCGGAACAAAAAATCCCTCCGGTCGAAAAGCGGCTATGGATTCAAGGAGTTGTTTACCTTTATTTTACCAGGCAAGTTTACAGAAAACAGATTCTTATTTGCAGCAACGCCCTGGGGAGAAGTGGGGGGAGAGCGAATGAAAGAGCCAATTGAAAGCTGGGGATGATTAGGTTGCCATGATTGTATGAGGGCCAGATTGGAAAACATTTTCCAGGACACCAGGGATAACACACCTACTCTTACGAATAGTGCCATGGGATCTTCACTGACCACAGAGAGTTATGACACCTGTTTAAAGTCCCATCCCTACACAGGGCAGATGTCCCCGTCACTGCCCTGGGGCATTGGGAATGACCTTTAGACCAGATGGAAGAGTGCCCCCTACTGGTCCTCCAAACCACTTCCAGCAGCAATGGTTTCCCATCCAGGGACCGCCCAGGCCTGACCCTTCTTAGCTTTAGAAGCAAACCAACAGTGGAATACAGTGCGCTATGCTGCTGACGTACCAAATGTGGTTTTCTACAGTACTGCTGTAGCCCATCTGCTTCAAGGTTGGACGTGTTGTGTTCAGAGATGCTCTTCTGCATACCTTGGTTGTAACAAGTGGTTATTTGAGTTAATGTTGCCATTCTATCAGCCTGATCCAGTCTGGCCATTCTCCTCTGACATCTGCCATAAACAAGGAATTTTCAGCAGAAATATCGCTCACTGGACACTTTCTCTTTTTCAGGCCATTCTCTGTAAACCTTAGAGATAGATAGTTGTGCGTGAAAATCTCAGTAGATCAGCACTTTCTGAAATACTCAAACCAGCCCATCTGGCACCAACAACTATGCCACATTTAAAGTCACTTATATCACATTTGATCCCCATTCTGATTCTTGGTTTGGACTTCAGCAGGTCATCTTGTCCATGTCTACATGCCATTGACTTGCTGCCACATGATTGGCTGATTAGATATTTGCATTAACAAGCAGTTAAACAGGTGTAACTAATGGCCGGTGAATGTACACTGTTGGACCCGATATATGGATGAGGCCGACTTTCCTTTATATCATGGCTGAGAATGGACGTGCCATTATTTGTCAAAAAACAAACTGCTGTCATTATTGACAAGACCTAATGAGAAAAAATATGTTTCAAATAGACTAGTTCAAAATACCCTTCCAGCATCTACACTAATTGCTTCCTGTGTGCACATTAAAATAACCCTCGAACCAACTGCCAAAACTTTGCATGCCACATAAAATCAGGAAATATAATCATTTTAGTAATAAGTCTGGTTTTAATCAAATTACACTAAAAACAAGTAATAATCTTTAGACAGAGCCTTCATTAGCCTAGGTTATGGGAAGCCAACAAATGGCTTGGGTTTGAAAATACAAAATGAAAAACAAGCAAAATAAGTAAATACCAAGTTTACCACTATTGACAGAGTCAGTCCCATGAAGTTTGCTTGGTAAGTCCGAGTCGCACGTCTGCTAAATGACGTAAATGTCATTTTCAGCACTCAATTACTGATGGACTTCACACGTTGCTTTGTCTGAATTTGTTTAGTCGCACTAAAAGCACAACATTTTCTAATAAGCTGCTCACTCACCACACATCCTGTCCACCAGCACCTGGCCCATGGCACAATGTCCTGGCAGGTCCACTGACTGGGCCAGCCTCTTGGCCAGTTCGTAGTCGGATCCGTGGACGTGGAGGTGGAACTGCTCCCGGTTGATGGACTTCCTCAAGATCCGGATGGTCTTCTTCAGCCGTTTCTCTGAGCGCCGACGCACACATAGCACGTCACAGCTCTCTGCTGAGAGAAGCCAGACAACAGAACTGTTCTCTGAACTCCATGAAATATGTAGCCAGACACAACCACAAACCATACACAGCAAAAACTCCTGTGTTAAATCTACACCCTAAGTGTGAGTGTTAATTTAACACTTAGGGTGTTGATTTAACACTGGAGTTTTTGCTGTGTACCAGTACAAAAAAAGAAACATACATATGGACATATCAATTCTAACAAAGAGAACACAGGCAATTTGATCAACCGCTTTACTCTCTCAGTATCCAAGGGAAAACCCCACAAAAACCTACAAATGTATTCTCTCATAATCTACTGAGTGAAACCCAAAACAGGAGATACTTTAACATGTTTGACTGGTTTAGTAGCACAAAGCAAGAGTAGAAACAAGAAGCAGAGTGTGACACATAGGACTAGGGTACCAGCAGAGCGGAGAGACCAACCTGTTACCTCCTCTAGGTTCAGATCCAGCTCAAACTCAGCCGTGATGGACGAACCTTCGTCCTCGTAGCCTGCTTTCCTGCCATGTCGGCTCCGCAACCGCCGGCTGGATGGGCTGCAGCGTAGGCTCACATAGCTAAACTGAACGTTTTCTGTGAAGAGTGACCTGCTATCTGTGGAAACACGACCAGCCACACAGAACACACAAAGCACATTGACTTTACTGAAAAAAACGACATAGTCTATAATATGGTCTATATCTCCTGAGCAGAGGGCATTCAATGTTCCTGCAAAGTCACAAGTCGTACATCTAAAGTGACTTGCTGTGAAGTTCCTAATCATTGATAAAAGGTACTAACGTGGTGCATCAGTGATATATGCACTCTTTCCTCTGATCAGGTTGCCTTTTGAAAATCAACTGTATCCCTAAAGATGACCCTGGATGATATAAAACACCACACCGAAACCCACTGGAGAAACAAAATAATCCAACAATCTGATGTCTGTTTGATTGATGGTTGGGTAGGGTCCAACTCAAAGACATGCTATGGATAATTACATTTTCCCTTTCACCAGAAAATGTTCAGTTCTGAGAGCATTTCAGTCCGGACCACTACCTCACCTTAGGTTTCAGGTCTTATTTTATATTGCCTTCAATCTAAGCACCTTTGAGGACAGGTTTCTTATTAAAAGAAGGCTATACAAGCTTAACCTGCATGGTTTTAATAATGTTTTATGGTTTTATGGTTTTATCATTTCTATATGAGCGAGCGGTTGGACGTTTGTCAGTAACCTGTGTACCTGTGTGAGCTGCATTCAGGCTGTCCTTCAATGTCTCTTGACTGCGCTTCAAGTTGCACTTTCCTGTGCCAGACTTAAAAGTAGCTGTGGTCTTAATCCGCGGGACATTTGACATTTCTGATCATTTGAGGGAAAGGAAATAATAGCACATGGTTAAACTTGGTACAAATTAAAAGTCCTTTGACTTTCATATCTCCGAATCAAACACTTGACGATTTGCAGTTGTTTTGTTCGTTTTTGGGTTGTGTGTGTTCCTGATTGTTTACGTCACGGCAGACTGACAGAGGCTGATCTGTAATGTTGTGTAATGTTGTGTACTTGCCCAAGCAATATGAGCTACTTTCATTCCTTTGTCCTCCAGCCAAGCAGGGCCGAGGCATTCCGCAGCTCACCGTATAGGAGTCCTCCAGCCCTGCAAACGCACAGAGGGGCATGAGACAAAGACCTGGCTAACAAAAGTAAACAGATGGCGTGCCGGAACAAGAGGCCATGCTGCTCTGTGTGTAGTACTAAATATGTCTTCCAAATAGCACCCTTCCAAATGCGGTAAAGTGCACTACTATTGAACAGAGCCCTGTGGACCATGGTAGATGGTAGTGCATTATATAGGGAATAGAGTGCCATTTATGATGCATGCATAGTAATGTGTAACTCACCACTGGTGATGTGGACCTGTGACTGGCAGGTCAGATAGCAGCGGTCACCTTCGGCATGCCTGCTGCAGTTCAAGGTAGGTTTAGAGAGAGGCTTTGTTACTGGGAAACCCTCTGCCTCTAGGTAGAAATCACAACAAACTCCAAGGTAAAGAACACACCTGGACTGTGGTGGATAGGTGTACAAGAGAGTAAGTTGGAAATATATAGTAAAAACTAGTTGGGGACACAAGAAGACAATGGAAACAGCAGTTGCATTTTTTCTGTTTGTGCCTTTGGTTTTAATCAGAAGAGCAGATAGAAAGATGCAGAAGAGATAATAAATAAAACAAATAACTCAAAGTATCTCCTGTTTTCCCCCAAAGAGTTTCAGAACACACACACGCTAAAAATGCTAGGGTGAAGACAATCTAGTTTGGGTTCTTTGGTTAGCCAGCGATGGGTAAATATTGGACAGAATGCATTTTGGGTAATTTTGACTCCTGTGCAAAATGTGAATACACCAACATATTGGGTTGTTATGATTACTCAAACATATGTTCATTTAACCGTCAATTGTGTTTATTAGCCATTGCGATCCATAGGTTGTTTTCAGATATATCAGAAACCCATAGGAGTGACGTCCTTGCTGTTAACCACGTTACGTTTGAACACTGCAAATGTCTTTGAATATTTTTGTATCCTAATATAAAATTCAGTTTCTCATTTCATTCACATCAAATCTCAACAAACGCACCATTACACGTCTCAGCAGCTTTAAACGAAGATAACCGAACTATTAAGTAACTCAAGCCTGCAACTAACAGTCTTAGTGCATGTGGTTCAGCTGCAGGTTTCACATCACAAACTCTGTAAAACACAACCAACGGAGAACACCCGGAGAGAACATGCTTCTAGAAACCTCCAAGCCTAATGGGGCACCATCTTACCGACACAATCCTTTTGGTTCCAGTGTAGCTTATAACCAGGGTGGCAGTGGCACTGAAACCCCCCCAAGGTGTTCTCACAACCCTGTTCGCAACCTCCGTTATTCACACTGCACTCATTTCTATCTGCGAGGAAAGCAGAGAAAACACCCATATTATCAGCAGTCTCTCTCAGCTCGCTTGGCATAAAAACACAAACACTTCAAACGGTATGTAACAGCGTCAGTATCGAGCAATGTCGTTATAAGATTTAGTCACAGAAAACAAAAACAGGAACTATGCATACCATAGTATCAAAACCCCGAAGAATTAGCGGTATCACCTTACCTCCACAATGGGCCAGTCCATACAGGGTGTAACCTTGATTGCAGACACACTCAAAACCACCCGGGTAGTTGACACACATGTGGTCACATGTCCTTTCAAAATAACACTCATCTATATCTGGAATCAAAAGCCGTTAGATATTATTTTTCAACTACAGATGCAGGAAATTGGGGTATTACAAGGAAAAGCACAGCATCCCTCAGTGTTCAAATGCATTGTCTTTTGATAGTTAATGGTAGGGGTCACCAGCCTCGTAATTACGGGTTGTATCACAGGGAGGAAATCTGTTTGTTCTAGACCTTACGCTGTATATGAACTTGTGTTAAGGATCTTCAGAGGAATCCTGCAAGTTAATACTGGCAAGACGTTCAGCCTGCCACCCTGAGTGTCTTATCTCTCAGCAGCACGGCTACACACAACAACATCCACAGATTAAACAAGGACGATTCAACAGGCAGGGGAAAAGGTAATGAGACGCCTACCTTGGCAGGAGCGCTCATCGCTTAGCAGCTTAAACCCCTTCCTGCAGTTGCATTCAAAACTGCCAATGGTGTTTCTGCAAGAGTGGTCACAACCGCCGCTGTTCACCTCACACTCATCAATGTCTGGGACAAGGAAACGGTGAAGTGCTATTATTCAGACATACATTGACGACAGTCGTTAAACAAGAGCACGTTGAACTAAATAAGAGATGGAACAGCTCCCATAGCCACCATATTCCCTACATAGTGCGCTACATCGGACCATAGCCCTATTTATAGTAGTGCACTAAATAAATGATAGGGTGCTATTTGGGACGCAGTGGCAGAGGAGAAAGTGACAGTCTGCTGACCTTTGCATGTCTTCCCGTCAGGCTGCAGAGTAAATCCTACAGGGCAGCTGCAGCGGACGCCTGTGGAGGTGTCCTTACAGGTACAGTCGCACCCGCCGTTATTCACCGCACAGGTCTCTGAAAGGACACTTCATGTCAGCACACTCCTGTTGTGTATGGTTGAAAACAACAGACAGTTTTCGTACCGTGGCCATTTTCTCATTCAAAGCATTGCATTAATATAAAGTCTGAATTATTCCTGAATTGGAAAAGGAATGAACGATCCCATTGTAAACATCAGTTCAATGAAGAGAGTCAGCTACATTTACACAGAAAATATAAACTTCAGGCGCTAATATAAATCTCTAAATTGAGACACGTTTCACTGCTCCAGATTACAGTGGCAGTGTGCTTTATACTGACTTGTGGCAAAGTTTGCATCCTATGACAATGCCACATTTATAGTCACAGCTATTTGATGCTGGTCTATTGACATTTCATGGCTATGTGCTGGATTTCATGCACCTATGAGCAAAAGTGTGTCTGAAACAGACACAGGTTAAGCCTAGTCCTGGATTAAATAATCAAGTGGAATGGAAATCTCCACTGATCTTAATTGTGTAGTCCAGAACTAGGCTTAATCTGTGTCCGCGAAATCGGCACAAAGTGTATGTTGCTGTGTGTACAAACATATTTTTACATTAAACTACTATAATACCGTAATACCGTTATATTTTCTGTGACGGTTGTCATACCATGAAAATCTCATACCGTTACACCACTAGTCTACATACACTAGTCTACTATGAGATAAAACATAGTCTGGTTTTTGCCAACTGACGTTGCAGACTGACGATGCAGTATTAGTGATGAATCCTAAAGAACCCAGCTACAGTATGCAGTAAATACACTGTTAACTAAGTGTTTAATGGAGATAGTAGCCTTCCATGATTGACAGTGACATTCTGTTTTCCCTTTCATTAATCTATACTGTATTTGAGTTGACGTCGTATCACAACAAGACTGAATAGAAGATGAACGAAGCACTCTCTTTTGCTCCTGCGGAAGCTTTCAGCATATCTCACCTCACTTTTCAAAGTTGAGATGATTAATTATAGCATGGGACCACATGATTGGTTAGCACATGCTCTCTAACCTAGGTAAAACCACATTCACTTTTCTTGCCCTTACAAAGCTGGAATAACATGCAAAATGAAGTGGAATAAATTGCAAAAGGAAGTGGAATAACTTGCCAAATGAGCTCAACCTTGAGTGCCTTCTACCTTTGAAAGAATTAGGAGCACTGCTGGAGGTTTAGCTAAATGTTCTCCATGTGATGTATATTTACGTGTTTGTTAGCTTTATAGTTGAGATATACTCACATTTTATTGTATTATGGATTGAACTTTAATCACATAGAGAAATATGTTGTTTATTTATTTTTTATTTTATTGTAAAAATAATCTTAATTGTATTATTGTCTAAATAAAGTTAAATAAAAAGGAAAAATGTTATAATTTGGACAAACAAATATCATAACAGTAATAAATAGAAGGAATACATGAAATATCACAAAAGCATATTTTTCAGCTAAGGAATGGTCAGTGAGAAAGTGAGGGCACAAAGTCATTTCACAGTTTGCTCTAAAACGTGTGGAATGCATTGCTTGACTTGGCCATGGTTCCCTTTCAAATAACACATAGCTGGTTCCTGGCAGCATCATCTGCAGTCACTCAAACTCATTCAGATAGTCCAAAGGACAAAATCATCTGTAGGTACTTGAGGATATTCGTTTTTTATATTTTAGTGGTGTATGGCTAATGGGTAATAATAGTAGTGGAAATGGTGGAATTATAGGAAAAGTACCCATGAGCAGTCTGCGCTTCACACGCTTATCCACCTCAGCAAAAGAGGTAGCATTGTGATCAGAGCTCTCAGTGGTGGCCTCAGTCTGCTCTGTAACAGAGAACACACAGGTAAACACAGGTACACACAGGTAAACACAGGTACACACAGGTACACACAGGTACACACAGGTACACACAGGTACACACAGGTAAAAACAGCTACACACAGGTAAACACAGGTACACACAGGTACACACAGGTAAATTCAGGTACACACAGGTAAACACAGCTACACACAGCTACACAAATATGCAACACAAACTGCATAGCTACAGTTTAGTCTTCCAACCGCCAAACATTTTACGCTTCTGCTCTCCCTGAGGCCCGTTTAAGTTCTACACTCCTCATGCTATAACAGTAGAAAACCATCTTACCTAGGTTTTTTTTTTTAAATGTTGCTTTCTTTTTATTATTGATAGGACAGTGGAAAGTAGAAGTCAGGTAGAGACAGGGAGAGACAGAGAAGAAGGGCACAGACAGCTGGCCGAGCCGAGGCTTAAACCCCCATCGTCAGGGGTCGTGTGGTCCAGAGTGAGGAGCTTAGACCGATACACCAAACCCTGACACACTGAGTACCTTAAAGAAATATTCAAAACAATGTCTGAGTCCAGATATCTTGCTTTCACAGTCCTGATCAGTCAGGATGTGACTATTTTCATTTCTCAGTCCCAGCTACAATTGCTTTTAGCTAGCTATCACTGTAACTAAAATATTTGGAATTACAAACTTGCTATTATCTAGCTATCCTCTGTAGCTAAATAATTTGGATGACACACCTACTGTTAGCTTGAAAGCATTAGAAGTGGAGTCACCTTCCATGTTTTATCAGAAATACCAGCATAAATGAACAAGGTGAAAGTGCAAAGCAGAGAGAGGAAGCGTCATTTGAGTTATTTCAACAAAAGAGAGTTTTCTCTATCTGAGATGTAATCATACTTTCTATTCTGTGGGCATGGTGAATTGACTAGGAATTCGAGGAAAAATTTGAGTTTGGGTAAAATATTCCTTTAGGATAACTGTATTTCCTCTTGATTAGAGAATTTGCTAAGACTAAACTGTTGTGCACGCTTAATGTTTTGCATTCTGTCCTATCTGCTGAGGCACAGTGGTTGCCCTGAAAAGGGGTGACCTTGTTGTTAATTTCTTGTTGTTGGTTCTTTCATTTCTACATCCCAGGCATGCAGTGTGGCTGTCTATGGGCATGGAAGATAAGGCCAGAGATGGAACTCTGAGATTGAGACAACTGAGTCATAATATTGGACCCCACACAGACAGAGCAGTGGCATGGCAGAAGGAACAGGCCATACCCACACACACAGTAGTGGTGTGGCAGAAGGAACAGGGCATACCCACACACACAACAGTGGCATGGCAGGAGGAACAGGCCCTACCCACACACACACAACAGTGGCATGGCAGAAGGAACAGGCCCTACCCACACACACAGCAGTGGCATGGCAGGAGGAACAGGCCCTACCCACACACACACACAACAGTGGCATGGCAGAAGGAACAAGCCCTTCCCACACACACAGCAGTGGCATGGCAGGAGGAACAGGCCCTACCTACACCCACAACAGTGGCATGGCTGAAGGAACAGGCCCTACCCACACACAGCAGTGGCATGGCAGGAGGAAAAGGCCCTACCCACACACAGAACAGTGGCATGGCAGAAGGAACAGGCCCTACCCACACACACAACAGTGGCATGGCAGGAGGAACAGGCCCTACCCACACCCACAACAGTGGCATGGCAGAAGGAACAGGCCCTACCCACACACAGCAGTGGCATGTCAGGAGGAAAAGGCCCTACCCACACACAGCAGTGGCATGGCAGGAGGAAAAGGCCCTACCCACACACACACAACAGTGGCATGTCAGGAGGAAAAGGCCCTACCCACACACACAAAAGTGGCATGGCAGGAGGAACAGGTCCATCATAAGGCAAGTCTCTAAACAGGATGGCAATTCCAGTCAGTCAGAAGATTTTATCACTTTAACAGGTGAGTTCTAGTTGGACTAACAGAAAGGAGTAAAGCAATGTGAAAGCTAATCAGGTGGAATGGTCTAGTCACAAATTTGGCCTAGCTAGGCTGGTTTCTACTAGGTAAAGACGCTTACACATAAGTCATTAAGACATATTGAACGCTGCCGAAATGGGGTT
Organism: Umbra pygmaea; assembly: GCA_016801145.1. Lineage (NCBI taxonomy): Eukaryota > Metazoa > Chordata > Actinopteri > Esociformes > Umbridae > Umbra > Umbra pygmaea. Next base: position 28,479 of record JACXGM010003923.1, on the reverse strand, counting down.
GGACAGCTCTTACCTGCACAGGATCTGTTGTCAGGCTGCAGGGTGTACCTCACATGACACCTACAGATGGGCCCCTGTTCTGTGTCTTCACAGGTGTGTTGGCATCCTCCATTACCATGGTTACATGTCACTAGGACAATTACAAAAAACCTAGGTCATTTCCAAAGTTCAACTAATTTGTTATCTCAGCCCGACCTTTCGTAGAGCTAGCTATACGTTCACAAAACTTCCAACATACAGATGCAGCCTCTTTGGTTCCTGGCCAGCTGGAATCCTGGGCGACACTCACAGGCCACTCCCACCTTCGGTGTCTCCTTGCAGATATGGGCACAGCCATGTTCCTTATTCATACAGCTGAGGCCCTCTGGGAAAGAAAGTTCACAATATACCCTTGCTTGCTCATATATCTGTGTAATAACATTGAACTTAAATCTTGTTAAATAATATAGATGGTTATGAAATAAAACAAACTCACACAGTGTACTGTAAATTATGTTTTCATATATGATTTTTATACCCCCTGAATATAAATCTGACAGAAACATTCAGGACTGGACAAACAATACTACTGGTCTAATACAGGCAGCGGACATGAAACAGCAGCAAAGCCATTAATCTTCAATTGGTGCCCAGCGGTTTACAAGCCTGTTAAAAAATCGGCCCGAGTGTAAAGACTACGGGCCAAACTTTGAGAGCATTTCCTCAAAGCCAATGACCACAAACAGAAATAAAGTCAAGAACTCTTGAGAGCGATCACTCAAATACATTAATTTCATTCCACCTTGTCTAATAGTAGTTCTACAAACTGAATCATATTCTTTTTACATGAGTGTCCAAAAAAACATTATCATCTTCTAACATTAACGGAGGTCTATGCGGAGAGAAGCTTTTTGAAACATCTGGTTCAAAGGTTGAGTGGATGTGCTGGTAGATTTTAGCCAGTATTCAGGAGGAAACCCAATGGGGTGGAAAGCCTTTGCATCTCGTAGCTGAATTTGGTAAGAGGAAAACGACAATACTTGTGGCTGAGAAGCTATAGACACATAAAAAGGAGCTTTATTCTCATCCATGACCCAGGACACAAAGGCCCAAGTGTTGCAGTTATTAACTTGTTTTGTTCTCAGAGACATGGGGCTCCTTTTCCCACAGCATGGGCCCTTTGGAGCCAAGCGCTTTAGATAATGCCACATAGAGGAGACCCCACTTAAAAGCTGTCAATCCTCATTGTGCTGTCAATCAAACTGTTGTATGTGAACATTTGAGAATTAGCTCCATAATTCTCTGCTGTGCCCTGGACACGGATAAGTAGCCTTTCTTACACACAAACACACACACATACACACAAACATACTGAAAGACAAAGACTGAGAAATAAACAGATGTATCCATGCACACCAACACACACACATACTCATACACATGAAGGCAGGGAGGGGTTTGGATTGGAAGCTATATGTGAAGGTATTCCTGGGTCACTCACCCGCGGAACGGTGGATACATGTGTGCTGGTTGTCACTGAGGAAGAAGCCCTGGTTGCAGCGGCACTCATAACTTCCCATAGTGTTGACACATGAGTGTTGACACCCTCCATTATTGTGCATACACTCGTTCACATCTGCAGAGCGAGCCAGGCCGTTACAATCCAGATCAACGAAACAACGGAGTAGTAAAATAATCCACATTTATTTTTAGGGTTTTACTTCAGACGAATAGAAATGAATTCCCTGTTGACATAACTTGAGCCAGGGGTCACATTTGGGGTATATGGTTTCATGGACTAATTCAATTCTAATGTCATTCTAAGGCACTTAATAATATATAGGCCATAAACTACATCTGCTACAGTAAATTGCTAATTCTGATACAGTCCAACAGTACACAGTTTAAAACGTTTTCCAACCAGATGTCAACCATTGTTGAGTTCATTATTTCAATACAAAATATTGCAAATTCTACTAGTTGGCGTTAGTTTGTAATGTTTCTTACCTAGACAATTATGTCCATCGTGTGCTAAATTGAATCCATCATGACAAGTGCAACGATAATTGCCTGGTATGTTGTTACATTCATGTACACAGCCTCCATTGTACTCGATATCACATTCATCAATGTCTAAGAAACGGGACACAGGTCAAGCTTGATGAATGCATTTCACAATCTAGTCAGTTTATTTAAACAACAGACTAAACCATTTAAAAATAGATGATTACGTCTATAATCTATAATAGCTTCTCAATTGATCACCAAATCCCAACAATTCCGACGATTGTCACAAATGTTTTTAGTGCAAAAAGTAAATGGAATGAAAAGGGAATCACAGAGAAGTTACCTTCGCAATGTTTACCGTCTCCTTTAAATCCTGTTTTACACGTGCACTTGTAAGAGGCTTGGGTATTTTGACAAATAGCATCAATGTGACAGTTATCACTTCCTTCTGAGCATGGATCTGGAATTGAACAGCAACAGCGAAAAATGTAACACAGTTTTGAATTTCAAAAATATGTATTTTATTCATGTCAATTTGGATTATCAGATGACGATCCAAAATGGTATATTTGTTAAAGGTTCTGAATACTACAGTTCAGTTTATAAAACGTGTAAACATTGCATTATTTAGAAGTAGTACAGTTACGAGAAGATTAATAACAACTCTTCATCACTTGGTAGCCGAAATGTGCTCTAAATTGATCTAAAAACAGAAGTAGATATGTTTAAACTTTGGTTTAATGGTTTGGCAAATGGTAATACTGTAAAACGGTCTGCCAAGAAGTTTTAACTATATCCTGTGAAAAAATAGGAGCTGCGTAACAACAGCCTCTGAAACTCAGAAATCGTACCTCGGTTCTCTAGAAGAGCAGCGCTTTGGCGGGTATTTAACAAGAGTAAAAGCAAACAAATGTCCCCTGCAATAGAAATAGCTCCCATGGTGATGTGATCCAAGTTTAGAGGGCTCCTCCACTGAAGTAGTGACCGAGTGTCCACCTCATTTTCATTCTAGCCTGTCAATCGACTTCACGAGTGGTTTGGAAAAAGAAAGGATGGCATGTGTGTGCGTGCGTGTGTGTGCGCGCGTTTGTATGCGTGTGTGTGTGTGCGCGTTTGTATGCGTTTGTATGCGTGTGTGCGTGTGTGCGTGTGTGCGTGTGTGCGTGTGTGCGTGTGTGCGTGTGTGCGTGTGTGCGTGTGTGCGTGTGTG
>JACXGM010003923.1:5192-25183 GCA_016801145.1 Umbra pygmaea | reverse complement strand
GAAAAAGTGGCTGGAAAAGTGATTCCAGAAATATTCGTTTGGTCCTGACATTGTTAAAGAAGCTTAACTCAGCATATCTGCACTATATTCTGTGTTCTTCTTTACTGAATGCTCAATCCGGGAAATAATAGGCCAAGTGGTCATAAATTATCCCATTGTATTTCACACTAGACTGCTCCAGACTTGTGAAGTTTTTGTCTTTGATCAAAGTGTCATGCTTTGAAATCTGTCTGCTGTGGAAAACTGCTTTTCTGGAACTTCATGGTTGCATACTAGAATACCTTTAACTGTAATCTTCATATTGTTGAGTGGAAAATGATTACAAAATAATGACGCATTTGTGGTGTAGTTTAAGTATCAACAGTACATGCGCTTTATAACCGCTCATATTTGGAGATAAAGTTTTAGGCGCAAAATAATGAAGGGATCTTACGCCTACAAGTAATGGTTCTGCATGCTTCTCAAGGGAAATCATTAGTACCTCTTTTGAAAGGTAAGCTATCTCAGGTCGCTATTCATACTCTGTATGTATCATAGATTGGTATTTATGAGGCTTTAGATTGAACGACTGAACGGTTGCCAAGTGCAACGCAACACACCATTAACTGCTAGTGAAATAAAGTTTGCAAGCTCACAAATGTTATGGTTTGATCTCCACCTAGCGGTTGGAATGAGAACAAGGCAGACCAAAGTTATCTGTGTTTTATTACAAGACAGAATAAAGTTGATATACAAAATAGCATTATAGAAAACAAAATATAAATTCGAGAGAAGTGCACAAAATCGAAATGTCTAAAAATTCCTAACGGTTGAATTAACAGCATCAGTATTAAACAGATAAGAAATAAATAAATATAAATTACATGACAGATTTAAGCTCATAATGGAAAAGGACAGCTCATTTTAATATAAGGCACACCTCATATTATCAAAAAATGTACCTTGCCAAAGTAATTAAGATATCTCCATATATACAAAAAAGTTGGAATATTTCCTTCTTGATAAAAGAAAATACCATCACTCTTTTCAATTCTGTTATTTAAAAATCACAGAAATATGTTCAACACTTAACTACCCTGCCAGACAAACTGAACAGTTCTGAAAATTAACGTCATACAGTATAGTCTGTGGTCTTGCAAAGCTTATTGCTATCACGGTCTAGCCATACAATGATTGGCGTGACAATGACAGAAAAGTTGGTATAAGTAACAAATTATCAGAAACAGACCAGCTCAGTTCACCTGTCGGCATGTGTGACAGAAAAACAGAATGCCCAAATGCAATGTGACCATTATTTACCAGAGGTACACATTTCATTTTTTTTTTACCTGAACGCAAACAAGAAATATGTCTTGTCCCTTGAGGAAAATTTTCATTATGACTGACATATATGAAATATTTATTTAAAAACAAGTACAAATAAAATTGGGTAGACACCTACCATGAGGAAGAAAAAAGACCCATAAACATTTTGGCAATTTCCCACATTCAAAATTCCTGCATAGTCTCAGCTTTGAATTGCCTTAAAAAAAAATACTAACTGAAAATAAAAGCAGCAAGTAAATAACAATAAAGCAGTGAAGGATGTATTGAAAAAATATATATATATTGCTTTTGCCTTCATCTCTTAGGACATATACGTAGGTGGTGTGCAGCAGGGACAAAACTTAATTATTATCTGAAGTTCTCAAGAAAAATATTAGATTAATATTTTCTTGCAAACTAGCATTCTGTATAATGACTTATTAAACAAGCCTCCAGAACGCTTGCTGTAACTGAGGAAAATATTTAAATTAGACTGCCTATATAAATCCAGCCTTGTTAACCACTGAAGTTACAAGTCATGCCATAAAAATGCCTCAAAATCAAAGAAAAATATTCTAGCATCTGTACACATGTAGTGGTTTAAAAAAACAGGTTTATCACTCCTGTCATTTAAAAAAAGGTTATTATGGCCAAAAGGACAAAACACTTGTATACAGACAAGACCACTTAAACATTATGCTTATAAAATGTGCATTTTCATTTCTTGGAAGACTATACAAATGACAAAATAAATAAGAAATGGGTTTCATTCCAAGTCAAAGAGGAGTTAAACTCAATCTAATCGTGATTCACTTGCACGGATTTGCTGAAAAGCAATTGATAAACTTATGGTCGGGAGGAGTGTTAACAAATCTGACAATGTGCAAACCTACTCAGTGCTTGCTGAACCATTAACGTGTGGAAAAGTGAGAATGCATGCAAACATACATCTAAAAAAGGTCATGTAAAAACAACCATTTATACTGTTATAATTACTAAGTAACCCCAATATTCTTACAGCCCATAGCCCATTATATATTAAGATGCTATAATTCTGCTGCTTGAATTTCAGGGAAAAAAACAGATGTAAAAACACCTTCAACGGCTATTCCATTAACGCAAATGAGCTCACTTTAGAAAACCAGCTTGCAGAGTGTTGCACATCAGCAAACACTTCCTAACCAATCAGACAGCTGAAAAAACAACACGCTGGAATAAGGAACATAATATATACAAATACTAGTAACATGATACAGAAAATTCATACACCAAGAAATAAAACAAATAAGACCTGGATACTGAGCCCTTTCAGGCCAAACATAGTTCTGCCTACTCATCCTATAAATAGCATACTAATGCATATCAAAATATTTGTAATTTTTGTTGTTTTCTTAAAAAAAAAGAGAATTATATAAAAATTAAAATAACCATTTCAAAGAATAAAATAGAGAAATCATTGAGCAGTCTAATACACAGTGAACTAATAAGGAATGTTTTTGGGGTGTCTGCCACTGGAGACAACTTGTATGGTGACACCCCCAGGGGGTGCAGTAGAGCCATCACCAGTCCTCTTTCAGGGCCTCCGTGAGAGGAGGAGGAGGAGGATGCAAGGCTGGAAGAGGAAGGTGCGTTTCTGGTACTGGAACCAAAGCCTCCTGCTTCTTGGAACTGCAACATGGCTTGAAGAGACGTGGGTCAATCATCACCTCACCAAAACGCCCTTTGTAGACAATCCCACAGCACACTTTTTGCCTAGAAGGGAAAATAAAAATTCAAAATCTGCACAAAAAGCCAGAACATTTTCACATTGTCTCATTAATAAGTGATCAACAGGAAATTTTAAGAATTTTCCTCCGCATGGTGCGGTGGATTTGTATCCTGGTCGCAGCACTCCGGCTGTGCTACGTGTGGTCCACATTGGCACAGCGCTGCCCAGTTTGATAAGACGCAGAAAGCTTGGCGACGTGTGCTTGGAGGAAGCATGCGATACATTTTCAATCATCCTGCACCTGCTGAGAGGTTGTCAAAGAGACAAATCTTAAAGGGGCTTTGGATATGTCCAAATGGATGGACACCACCTTATGTCCACTGCTGCAGCATTATGGAGGGGCAGACGTTCCATAAGGCATCTTGATAACATAGATGAACATACAGAACACACAGATATAAGCAAGTGTACTGATAACGTTGTGCCGTGGATTCCTGTAAGATCATTCCAGTGAAACCCATGCTATGGTCAAAGAGCGGACTGCAGCCAACTCCAGTACCTCGGATGACAACAGGACATCTTCATATGAACTCAGAAAGACAAGAAAGCAAAAAGCAATAAAGGGACAACGTAGTGTCTCTACCAGGATCCAACACCAGAATCAGATAATATTCAAAAATGCAAGATCTGACCAAATGGCTGAATTAATTATCCAGATCTTAAATGACTGTTGCAGTCTGTAATCCCCACCAGAACTTCAATTAGGAAAATTACCACTGGAATATGTGATCAGCAGGACTTTTTTTCTGGGACATTTGAGAAATGTACCATACACATTACAATTTAATCATTTAGTAACTGTTCTGGAAATACAGGGACATTCCCCCTTGAGCGCCTTAGGGATAAGTGCCTTGCACAAGGACACTTTTTTTGAACCAGCTACCTTCCAACTACTAATTCCTTAACCACTAAGCAATCTGATGCTCAGCTATTAATTATGCAAAGAAAGTATAAAATAATATCAGTTCAATTTAAATTGTTTTCAAATGTTAGCCATTCCTAAGATAAAGTAGAACATTGTGTTCTTGTAGCAGTTGTAATAGCCTACTACCATTGAGAAGCAATTCAATCAGATGGTAATGCAAAGCAGTTGCACATCAGTAGCATATGGCGTACATGAGTAATGAGGGAACCTGAAGCGAGAGCCTGCCTGTCATGAACTTATTGCTTGTTATTCCTTTTCTTTTTATTCAGTGTCCTGTCACTTGATTAAGAAGTGATAAGACGGTTAGCTTACGCCTGCATTTGGTAATTGAGAATACACACTCTACACTACAAGCCTTAAGACTGTGATCGTCTCCATCCTCAAGAAACAAAAGGTCCTGTGCCTAAATGGCGACCGACCTGTAGAACAAACAGGCCTTATCATGAAGTGCTTCGAATGGCAAATCGTAGCGCAGATCAGTCTTCCCATCTGCAATGTAAGACGCAATCCGTTTGCCATTCAGAAAAAAAGGGTCTACAGAAAACACTATATCGATACACTCCAATCTGCTCTCACCTGGACCAAAGAAACATTTGTAAGAATGTTGTTTACAGATAACAGTTCAGCATACAACACTATTGTGCACCACAAGCTTTTGGCAAAGCTCAGTGATTTAGGCCTCAACACTGCCCTGTGTAGTTGGATCCTGGACTTGTCAGAAAGACCCCAGGTGGCAGACTCAATTAAAACACCCATGTCTTCACTCACATCAGAATCATCCAATCAGGTGCTTAGCAATCCATGCTGTTTACATAACCCGAGTGTCTGTTTAAGTGACTCCTGATCACGGATACTGACAATCACACAGTTAACAGTTATTAAACATCAGTTTTTAGTTTCATTGGGAAAAGATTGGGGCATATCCACAGCTGTAAACACGCGTATCGCGCAGATTCCGCTCATGAGGGCTGCCGAAATACAGGGAGGAGACAAAGTTTTTACAGTTTCCACAACTGCATCTGCAACTGAACGACCACATGGACAAAGTAATATTGTGAAGCCCTAGTCAGAGGTTCGACCCTGACTATGGCTTCTCTGACTTTGACAGGGCCTCCAGCACGAGGCAGGGCAATTTGGCATAGTGCTGTCCGGTTTTTGGGATAGATGAATCAGATTATCTACCTTGCCACGTTGCTCTCCAGCGACCCTGTGTGCATATTATTTGCCTGTGAATTCAATCACAAAGGTAGTTGGTGAGCGTAATCATCCCGTACATGAACTGCCTAAAGGCTTCCGTGTTGGAGCAGCAGTGCAAAAAAAGAATTGCCAGAGTCGGCGACACAGGGTTGGATGAGCGCCCTTCACAATCCCGCATCGGTCGAGGGGGAGTAGTGGAGTTGCCAACGTAGCAGGGTTAGTGGGAAAAAAATTGGACAAGAACAATTGGGAGGAGAGGACATTTTTATTTAATTTTATTACAAAAAACACTGAAGCCCCCAAGCAAACCAAAAATTGTAAATGCTTTTGCACACGCATTGCCCTCAAGCTATATTTTTTAATTTCCATACGAGCAAACAAACCGTTTCCCTGACATAGAAAAGTTGTTTCATGGATTTTCCCATGATTATTCATCACCACCACTCACCATTGTAGCGCTCTCTCCTTCAGGTTAAACTAACAGTGGGAACGTGCCAACAATGATTAGAACGTTGATTACAATGTGCGCAAAGACTCAGAATAACAAAATATATGTTCATATGCATTAGATTTTTTGAAGAAGCATAAAAAATTGAGTAGCTAGCCATTTATTTACTGTATTTATGAATGTTATGTTTTATGCATTTCCATGTGTGAACCGCAAATAGCGTTCGGTAGCGTACTGTTATGAATGTGCCCAGCCCTAGTCAGCAGTTATCACCCTCAGCAGCGTGGGTGCCTGCAAAGCTACAAGGCCGTCAGGTGAGTGAGCGTAACCTGAGGCAAGTTGACCTGTGTGTCTCTCTGTGGTTGTGATCAGACGGTGACACAAATACAATCAAATAAGACGGAATAGGGATGGACAATTACAAGTCTAGCAGCTGTTGCAAGCCCCAATAATTAGCATGTTTCAAAACAATGTATTGACATACCTTTTCCAGTACGAGAGGTCCAGGAAGGAGAAGACAGAAGGGGTGGGGCGCCTCTGTTTGGACTCGATGTCTGAACCGTCATCTGATTCATAGCTTGGTGACTGAGATGGAGACATGCTGGATGTGGTGCTGTGTGCATCAGAGTCTGAAAGGGCAAACATGGACATTTAGGTGGGATTTTCACATGGTAAACCCACATGTCTGCCTGGGGTAGGGTCTAATAACTAAAGGAAAACAGATTTGAGCAATAAAACTTAGTAAAAACAGTTTAGAAATAAATTAAGGTATAATTTCAAGTGATTGATTTAACCTACTTTGTCGTTTTAATTTGTGCAGCCTCTTCAGTTTGCTTTTTCTCTTCCCATCACTATTCTTCATCTTCTTGGGTTTAGTTAGCTTGAAGCCAGGCCCAGCTCTGGCATCCACAACCTAATATCATAATAGATAATTACTCAGCTTTGTTTGCATGAAAGAAAAAGAAAAAGCCTCAATCCTTATTTTTTCAACAACAAAAAAATAAATCAAAAAAATTTAACCGAATTTCTTTTTAAAGGTTCTTACATGGTTCCAATTCTTCTTGGAGCCCTTTGGCAGTTTCTTCCACCTTTTTACCAACAACACACAAGCATTGCAGATGTCTCCCACGCGATCCTCTGACAACCTTGATGAATAGAAATTTTAAAAAATCAGACACGTCAACAATAACATCATTCAATCTGTTGATGGCGATTGACTTTTGCCTACATTCATTAACCGCAAACATCATCAAAAAGACTATAGTAAATTGGGTTACGCTCCACATAAAATGAAGTATTTGATAAATTATTATTATTAAGCTATGAAGTGTTAATGCCTACCCAAAACACAGCCTGAATGTTTCTTCATATCTGCTGCTGTCAGTGAAGCGAGAACTGGAGGACTTGGTCTTGCAAATGCAACATCCTTCATGGCTTCGATAGATCTTGGACTTGTGGAAACCAAACATGATGAAAGGGAAACCTACAATGAAGGATCAAAACTATTACATTTTAGTAATTTAGCTGATGCTCCTATGCAGAGGGGCTTAAATGCCATGGTTTTTCAATTTTCACTTTTGTGTGGGTGGGAGCCACTATATAGAGAAATATTTCTAAAGCAAAACTGGGGCTTTTTAGTTTACAAAGAGGGGCTGATCACAGAGTTTCAAAGTGCAGGGGTTTTACTCACAGCACTAAGAGTGCTAAAGAAACTACAGTGCTAAAGAAAATTAACAAACCTCTCAAATCACACATCAGGTTTCAATGACAGAAACATGATCAAAATCTTTACTGTACATTTTGTAATTTGTTGGGGACAAAATGACATAACAATGGTCAGTCAAACGAACTAAAATCCCCAAACAATTGAGGGCTGGATTCAAACCCACACTGAACAGCAAAGTAAACAACTGAAATCACATGGCTGGTCCAACTTGCATGCATTCAATTACAGCAACTCATAATGTTTTTCAGTAGGGTATGTTCATCCACATGCCTGTATGCACGCCCAACAAAATCTTGGCATGCTCCTGATGAGATGGCGGATGTTGTCCTGCGGGATCTCCTCCCAGACCTTGATCAGGGCATCAGTGAGCTCCTGGACAGTCTGTGGCGCTACTTGGCAGTGTTGGATGCACCGATACATAATTTCCTAGAGGTTCTCAATTGGATTCAAGTCTGAGGGAATGTCATCAAACAATTACTGACCCACCGCCAAACCGGTCATGCTGGATGATGTTGCATGCAGCATAACATTCACCATGGAGTCTCCAGTGTTGGATGCACCGATACAGAACAACTGAGATGTATTTGAATTCAGGTCTGGTGAACATGAGGGCCAGTCAATGGCATCAATGCCTTCGTCATCTAGGAACTGCCTACACACATTGTCCTGTACCAGGAGGAACACAGGGACCAGTGTAAGATCTGAGGATGGTTCTGAGAATTTTAGCCCAGTAGCTAACAGCAGTCAGGGTACCGTTGGCTAGCACACAGAAGTCTGTCAGACGCTCCAAGGAAATGCCTCCCCAGACCATCACTGACCCAAGAAGAATTCAAACAAAGCTGCATAGCATTAACCACTGCATCTACAGACCCATTAACATCTGTCACGTCCTCAGAGTGAACCTTCTCTCATTGGTGAAGAGAAAGAAGCACCAATGCCAGACCAGCCAATTCTGGTGATCTCCTGGTATCTCCTCCATGCTCTTGAGACTGTACTGGGGGACACTGCAAACCTTCTTGTGACAGCACATATGGATGTCATCCTGGAGGGGCTGGAATACCTGTGCAACCTAAATGGGTTGCAGGTACCTGCTCATGCCACCAATAGCGACTAGGTCACTAGTAAAACACAAAACTGAAGGAGACTGTCAGGAAGGATAAGGAGAGAGCAATTGTCTGTGGCCACCACCTCCAAAACCATTTCCTTTTTGGGGGTTGTCTTGCTGTTGCCTCTCCATTGCACCTGTTGTCACATTTATTTGCACCAAAATAAATTAGATTGATTCACAATTGCTTATGATTCCTAATTGGAGAGATTGATATCCCTGAAGTTTAATTCACGTATACTGTAATGAGTGTTCCCATTAATTGCTTTGAGCAGTGTATTTTAATGTGTGACCTGGAATTCAACATTTTGCTCATTTAGCAGACACTTATCTAGAGTGACTTGAATACAGGGACATTCCTCCTGAGCAACCTAGAGTAAAGTGTCTTGCTCAAAGACCCGACATTTGGCACAGTCTAGATTTGAACCTGCAACCTTTCAATTACCAATCTGACTCTGTAACCACTGAGCCATCTGACGCCCAATAATTTTAAAAGCCGGCAACTAAGAAAAAAAATGAAAGTGTCTAGGTTCAATCGTGAAAGTTTTTGTCAGTCTGCAATTACATAAAAAAGACGGTTCCACTCAAAATGTAAAATATTATTTCAAACAGCCCATTTTCATTATTCGTGAAACATTTTGAAAAACTTACACTACAAATACGAAAAACGTTATTTGAAGATCCAGTAATAGGGGTTATTTGAATAACATTTAAAAAGATGATTTATAGATGCTCGCCTATCGTTTCAATTTCAATAACAACTAAAATATCCTTGAAGAACATTGAGGTCGACATTGGTGTGCTTAAACGTATCCGCACACATGATCATTTTAATAAGCCCTATTGTAAAATTTCAGCTACCTAAGTTATTAAAAACTCACAATTGATACATTTCTCGTTGATTGGACATCTACACAGACAAAAGAGCAAGCTAAAATGGAAATAAAACACGTATTAAAAGCAGTTTAGATGCACCTTACAGTCCTCATGGCAACTATACAGCATGTGTCCTACGAAGTAACCAAGGCGCTCCAATATACGGACACAAATGTAAACTATCTGCATGTTTGGGAATTTCAATTAAATCCCATCTCGCTTTCCCTGATTGAATAAACTGGAATACTCTAGGGACAAGTACTAAAGTAGACAGTTTAACAACTTAATCGATTCAACAAGCCAGTTATTTAATATTGTACATTACAATACACCACGGGCTCAATACAAAGGATTAGAATAAACTCCTAGAATTAAAAGGGAGTTCAGCGGAGGTCATTGTTGTCAGACTAAACATATTTTTATTGGGTGTCGGAGCATCTGTTTAGCAACACTACTCTTCTATCAATGTAATCATGATTGTTTGATGTTATTGTCCACCATTTGGCACCCCCGTTTGACGCCCCTTTTAAGAAACCTTTAGCAAAACAGTGGCTGGTGAACTTGGCTACGAGTTACCTGGATAACTAAATCAGTACAAGAATTTAAGAGTGATCGCTAGAAGTCGTTTTTTTTCTAATTGTCACTCCGTTTAAAGCGGTTAAAGCAGACTAGTTCAATCACCGAAGTGCAGTAACCCCGAAGAAACAAACGGCGGGGAAGGACGACTGCTTTCTATAAGGACACAAATACGCGTCCTAAAAATAATAAATAAATGCGACAGTAAATAGAGCGAGATTGACTAGTTTAATACTTTAAAACCAATTAGTCATAGAAAACTTATTTAATACGGACTTCCTCCCCTTTAAATGTAAACGTTGGTCCGCAGAGAGCGCCAAATATCATCTGACTATTGTTGTTAGCTTGCTAGCCTGTTAGCCGCCACGCCACGCTCCACTCCACGCTCTCCTATTGTTACAACTACCCCGATGAAGACGTAGCTAGTTTTTACGCAACATACTACAATAGTATGCTTACTAGCATTCATTATGCCCTTTACGTTTACTTCTAAATGTAAATGCTATACAGTAAGAAGGTAACAAATATGGACTTACCGAACAAAAACTTTTAATCTTCGCCGTTGTCTTTTTACACACTGCGCATGCCTTACTACTACTGCTGCATACAGCTGCGTATTATATCATTAGCATAAAAAAACATGGATTTAAGCGTTCCATCGTAGAAACACCCATATAAGGATTGTAACAGCTTTGTTTGAACTCAAATTCAACCAATGAGAGCACCATATGTGTAGTATTTAACAATATTGTATGCTGGGAGTAGTAGTGAATATCGAAATGATCTGCTTCTCATCCTTATGTAGTCGAAAACGTACAACACTACAGGTCCCAGCATGCATCGTATCGGGAACCTATGAATGGAGAAAAAACAAAACAGGCTCTGAAGTGGCGCGAATGAGTTTGTTTACATTCTAAACTTGTATTGCAGATAATACGATGTTTCAGCGTTACAATTTTTTGTTGTTGATGAAATAACTTCTGTGCGGTTAATATGTTGAATATTATTGGGACGTTTTCTATACCATCAATAACCGTACACGCAAGTTATTTGTAATACTAAAATAAAATACATTAAACATATCAATATTAATGCAGGTCTGTGATTTTAATATTTATATATATATTTTTACACTGTACACATTTCCTCACTTAGTAAACACTACATTACACAGCTATGTCAATAAATTTACAACAGTATTGAAAAACGAAAAAATATATCTATCTCCCATGATGCTCATGATCGTACATGGACGTTGGCACAGGAAATATATCCTTTCACCTACTTCTCTCCAGATGCTGATCACATTCATTTCCATATTCTGCACAATCGGATAAATTGAGAAGGTTTAATGATGTGCATCTAAATCTTGGATTAAATTGTTTTGTGAGATGTGGATTATATTGCATAGCAGAAACACCAACAGCTGAGAATTGTTTGCTCTATTTTTGAATCAAGCTTTTGATAAAAATCAGATGTACCAACCATCGTGAATCAATCAACTCATACAATTTTCCATATTGAACAGATGTTAACCTGCCAGGAATGGGTGGAACATGTAAGGAATAAGGAAAGAAGGACTCACTGTTTAGAGGTATTTACATGAAGGCTGTCATTTTTAAAATGACTAATTTGTCATCAAGTCATGGCTTTTATGTGTCTTTTACGGTTGAAGAGTTGCGTGTTAAGTTTGAAGCATTACTATGAGTCATATATGTTATATTCCTCAAACTGAAAACATATTATGCATCACTAGCATTCACTACATTATCATAATCACAGGAGGAAACAGGAGGCTGTTGTCAGACCAAGTTATTCCATAAGACTTGCATACTACAATACTTACAAGAGAAAGACCCAAACCTACACAAGGTCATACTGATGTTGGTAAATCAGTCTTCCACAAACATATCTCCTTTCATATTCATACTTATAAAGCATACTTCTACGTCATTTGCTTTCGGCTCTGCTTAATGACAGAATTAAAATCACCACAGAGCAAGCAACATACCAGAAATATCAAAATAATACTCTTCTTCTCTGAAAATATATTAACAGTTGTTCCTTGTTTTCCTTTTTAAATATAGCCATTATCAGCAGTTCATAATATCAATTCAAATATTTCAATTCAAATATTAAGCTATCAATGAAACAGTATAGCACAGGTGGGTTATCTTCTTCAACAATGTGAAAATCATGGATCATAATAGAAAACAAATTCTTAATGTCTTACATTAACATTGTTGAGGAATAAAAATAACAACAAATTTCAAAGGCTCATTGCACTTCATATGACAAATGTAACAGTAGCTTTAATATAAGCCAGACATTGTCCCATAAAAGTTGAAGACTCAGTCCATATAAAAGGTTAAATTGTTCTTTAGTTTTCCCCAACCATCTTTTGTGATCAGATCTAGTCTGAACAGACAAGGGCCTAGATTCCAATCCCTTTGACAAGTGAAGGTTCCAGGGTGATGTTGAACTCTTGTAAAGTCTGTAGCACTCTGATCAGAGAATTTACCAATGAGTGGTCCTTTAACAGTGCTATGTCCTCATACATCTGCACTGTGATTGGACTATCTGCAAGGAGAGCAATCCAGTGGTGTAACAAATGATCCCTGTGAAAAGCAAAAAAAAAAGACATGTAAATGGAACAAACTAACGTCAAAGTACTAACTCATCAATGCTGCTAAAAGACAGGATATAATGTCGTAAAGCTTAGCTATCACTGAGGTAAAATTTCTGTTCCATTTAGGCATGTCCAGTCCTGCTATGGGCCACTTAAATATTTTTGACAAACAGAAAATATTTATTTGAAGTGGCAGGTGCATCTGAGCTATCAAACACTGCCCTGCCACAAAAGACAAAAAAAGAAACCGATGTTATAAACAGGAGGATACATACAGATCTCGAAAAACTATAAGACCCCTGAAAAATCATCAGTTTCTCTGGTTTTACTATTGATAGGTATGTGTTTTGGTAAAATTATATATTCTTTGTTTCTTAAGAACTGCCATCTTTGAAATTTTAAGAATGGAAGCAACCTGATGCTTACTGTATCCCTCTGCCAGTAAAGCAAGAATTGAACCCTTCTTTTCCTCTCAAACCTTCAACTATTTTGGTATGGTCAATAGTACATTTTTTATTCCAATTACCTCTGAGGTATTACTAGTACAGTTCTTGCCATTCAGCTGGTCCAATTGCAAGAGAATAGTGATGATGATAGCAGTGTTTTATAATTCATCTCATTAAATAAGATTTGGTTTCAGGTGTTTAGCTAATCAAAAAAATTGCAGTGGTCTCTTATTTTTTTCCAGTGCTGTGTTTATAAATACATACATACATATACATATATATAAATAAATAAATAAATCTTTCCAGTTAGGTAGCATAAGCTATTTTGAATCAATGTCACCTGTTTTGGTGAAAATGACAGTGACAACAGGCACACTAGAGGCAAAAGCAAAACAACCCCCAAAAATGAAAAGGTTTGGCAGGTGGTGGCCACAGACACCTGCTCTCTCCTCATCCTTCCTGACTGATTCTTCTTCTGTTTTGTGTTTTGCTAGTGTCCTTGTCACTACTGGTAGCATGATGCGATACCTGCAGCCCATTTAGGTTGCACAGGTAGTCCAGCTCCTCCAGGATGGCACATCCATACATGCTATCGCAAGAAGGTGTGCTGTGTTTGCAAGTACAGTCTCAAGAGCATGGAGAAGATACCAGGAGACGGGCCATTACACAACAAGACCTGGACAGGGCCACAGAAGGGCGTCAACCCAGCAACAGGACCGGTATCTGCTCCTTTGTGTGAGGAGCAAGAGGAGCACTGCCAATGCTCTACAAAATGATCTCTAGTGGGCTACTGGTGTGCATGTTTCTGACCAAACTGTCAGAAACTGACTACATGAGGGTGGCATGAGTACCCAACATCCTCTCGTGGGACCTGTGCTCTCAGCCCAGCACCTTGCAGCTCGATTGGCATTTGCCAGAGAACACCAGAATTGGCAGGTCTACCATTGGCGCCCTGTTCTCTTCACAGATGTGAGTAGGTTCCCACTGAGTACTTGTGACAGATGTGAAAGAGTCTGGAGACTCCATGGTGAATGCTATGCTGCATGCAACATCATCCAGCATGATCGGTTTGGCGGTGGGTCAGTAATTGTTTGACGACATTCCCTCAGACTTGAATCCAATTGAGAACCTCTAGGAAATTATGTATCGGTGCATCCAACACTGCCAAGTAGCGCCACAGACTGTCCAGGAGCTCACTGATGCCCTGATCCAGGTCTGGGAGGAGATCCCCTAGGACACCATCCGGCGTCTCATCAGGAGCATGCCCAGATGTTGTCAGGAGTGCAGGCAGGTGTGGCTATACTCAGAAATGAGTCACATTATGAGTTGCCGTGATGAAAGTCACACAATTTGGAAAAGCCTGTGATTTCAATTGTTTCCTTGAATTATCGGTGTGAGTTTGAATAAGAATGATTTTCGTAGGACTGATTCTTTAGCCCACACTCGTACAATACCCAACAACAGGCATGTCAAAACCATCTGCTGTTATTTGTTTTTTAATGTACTTGGTGTGTGATGAACACCCGGAAAAACAGGTGAGTGAGGGTCCTGACTAATTGACAACCTTAATTAGAAGAGAAACCTGCAGACGCTCCGCCCTCCATGGAGTGAGTCTGACCCCAGGCCCAACAGGGTGAAGGGGGGAAGTGAAAAGAGTGATCGTCCTACATTACTACCATTTATACTGAACACTTTCTCTTGTAATTATGCATTCATGTTCAACCATTACATAATAATACATATATAGATTTAATAGTACTACAGTATCTCACAAGTGAGTACACCCCTCACATTTTTGTAAATATACAATGCAAATACAATGTAAATATATGTACAGTTTGTATAACTGTATGTACAGCTTGTATAACTGTGTGAATGTGCTGTCCCCTCAAAATAACTCAACACACAGCCATTAAGGTCTAAACCGCTGGCAATAAAAATCAGTACACCTGTAAGTGAAAATGTCCAAATTGGGCCCAATTAGCCATGTTCACACTCATTGTGTCATTTCTTCAGTGTTGTCACATAAGAAGTTATAATCAAATATTTACAAAAATGTGAGGGGTGTACTCACTTTTGTGAGATACTGTACAAGCACAAAGATACAGTAGTCTGCTATCTATAAGAGCCATTGCTATATTGCATGGATGTAAATAAAGCAATTTCAGTTGAATTTAAGAAGCCTTGGAAAACATAAAAAATAATCTTGCTTTGCTCTTTTGAGAGAAAATGTACCATGCGATTACATAAAATATTTATGAAAGATTCCCATTGAAATGTTCTTCTGGATAGTTGTAGTTTCTGTTAGGCTACAGAGGAACTCTTACCTGGCACCTAGACACACCAGCATCTGGAACTTTCCGTCCTTGCCTATGTTCCTAGACGTGCTGTTGATGGCCCGCATGAAGCGGCCAAAATCGCGTACTCTTGTTTGCCAGTTGTCATCTGGAGTCACGTCCCTCTGCTCGGCACTCTCAAAGTACACTTGGGATTTTTCTAGAAGAATCAAATACAGTGACACATTCTGTAATTAAGCATGACATAACAGATATGCATATATTCAGTAGAAATAATGGTTATGTATTCAAGGCTTTACCTAAGAAGTCCCAGATGAAGACATTCTTAAAGAGGCGTGGGGTTTTGAAGCCGTGCTGGAACACCTGCTCTAAAGCCCAGACGAGTCCATACTCTCCACACAGCAGAAGGGTCAGGCTGCCCCGCTACAGAAATAGAGTCACGCAAGTTGTATCTCAAAACATAGAAATAGAATGGATAGAAAGGCCATTGAACCTCTTGGCATTGTACACAACAAAATGGCGATGGTTAGTTGTCATGGTGACAACATGCAAATCAGTTTAACACAAAAGTAGGCCTTTAGATCTTTGCAATGGAATGGACCATTCTGCTACATTGATTTGAATTGGAATGGCCATTCTATCCATTCCATTTCTATGCTCAAAATGCTAGTCCATGATATCACCCATATGAAACCACCACATGAGTCAGACTGTGATTAGTGTTGTCTGGAGGGTGCAAGGAGTGGGTGAATAACAGACATGTCTCTTACCTCCTTCTCTGGTTTGTGGAAGTGCTTAACGATGCCATTGATGGCCTCCCCCACTCCCTCCTGAATCTGACCAGTGTTCAGCTCTGAAAGATGGGACAGAGTCAGTCAAAATGAGTTCATACCAGCAGAGACGGAGAACGTCAGCAGGGATCTAGGAGGTATTGGCTATTGTTTATACATTATTTTGAACGTCACTCACTTGGTTTGCTGTTGGGTGAGATGGTGACAAACCTTCTCATCATCCCTGGTGAGTGCTGCATGGGGGGCGTGCGACACATCCTGTCCTCGTTATCTGTACTCGGTGTTACCAGCTCTCCCACTAGGACCCTCTCCAGACTACCGTCGTCTACTCCCTTCCCCAGCCACCGGCCACAGGGGAATCTGCACAAAAATACACATACTCATATTACTGTTCGCCAAAGACTCCACGTGCTCTGTTGCTATGAGGATATGTTTAAGGTAGCTCCTACCAGGCAGTTAACTTACTTGTAAGCGTGCCCTGTGATTTCATTCCGCACCATAACACAGTCCACCAGCCACTTAGCGTACAGCCCTGCGTTATCATGACCCACCTGCACCGTCGTTAGCTTCCCCAGGTTCTGGCACTGACATGGACATACGAGCAAAAGGGCTTACGTCAAAGACTGTGTGAAGCTGAACATTTGACTTCATTAACAAAGCATGTCCAATAGTAAATTGATTCATTTATAAGGGGGAACACCAACCTCCAATGTGATCTCCTGAGTGTGTTTGGGGATCTGCAGCACCCCGGTTTCAGCCAGCTCCCCTGACACGCACACCCAGGGATTGGCCGTGAACATAGATCCGCCAAGCTTCTTACTGGGAATCACCAGCAAATGATAAGGGATCACTGTAAGACAGAGAGACAGCAGCCTAAAGTCACTCACAATTACAGCATGTTCACAAGAACACCTGCCCATCTCCAGTTCAAAACAACACCTCCCCATCTACATGTTCACAAGAACACCTCCCCATCTCCAACACATCTGGATGTAGGAATCTCAAAACACAAAGTGAAGTTAGCCTGGAGTTAGTGTGAATTCATTGAGGACTAGCCATCTCTTGGCTACAGTGTGTCCAGTGTACACTCACTGATGGTGGTGAAGACGTTGGTAAAACAGAAGTAGTCCACAGCATTGAAGGACAGGAGATGATACAGGAACTGCTCTTTCTCGTCGTCACAGCGCAAAAAAGCATAGCGCTTGTATAGTTTCCTACAATATAAACAAAACAGCCTTTAAACTTCTCAAGCTGTGTCATATGACCCTACTTTATTAAAGCAAACAACAAAAGTAATTAGTTGATTATTATTTTTCTTCATGGTTAACAACTGAACGGTAAAGGAATAATGTAATCACAAAGCTAAACCCTCGAAACAAAGTCTCCCTGAATGTGTCCCACTTTACCACAATCTTATCCATTATGAAAACCATAGTAAATGTTTAATAGGTGATTGTACTATTACGACGTCAAAAAGGTAATATATTATTTATGCAGTTTTGAGACATCATTCGTAGCAGACTAGTGGTCCATTCCATTGAGATTAAGAATTTTCCCAATTACTGAGGCAGAGTTTCTTATTAAAACATCATAAACATTTAGTTTTGTCCGACATGCCTGTTGTATAATAGGTCATTTCTGTTTTGCTCACTTTGTAAGTTCCTGGTCAGACAGCAGCTGTTTAAGGTGCCGGGAGAGTAGCTTCTTTTCCATGGAGAGCCTAACCCAGGCCCTGGCCTTGCCCACATCCGTCTTGATCTCTCCAATGTTCTGGATGTGCCTACAGACGCAGGATACAGTCACCGGAGGTCAAACCCCATGCCTTCACAGATGATTCAGAGACTGTCTTCCACTGGCCAAGGAGCGCATCAGACTCCCTGGTGTTTAAGCCAGGCTCCTGTCATTGCTCCCAGACACGCTTACGGCTGGCCTGTCCAGACACATTCCCTTCCACTACACTGTCTGCTCGCTCCATCCCCCCCCACACTCTCTCAGTAATTAACCCCGTTCCCTCCACTGCATTCCCTTCCCTATGGCAACAGTACACAAAACTCAATTCGCTCAATGCAGAATGTTTTAAACAACTGTTTTCTATGGTAGGTAGATCTGCAGGCTACCTACCCACAGCTACCTCCTGTATAATAGAGACTGTATAAAAAGAGCACAACACGGTAAATACGAAATATTTATGTAACCCAGCAACCGGGTCAATGTGTATTGTTTACATACAAAAAAAGGGAAGTAAAACGAGACTAAATTCATTTGTCTATTAAAATGTACTGAAATGCAGTTGCACCTCAACGCGCTAATGCACAGTTGAACATCACTGGGAAATTCGTACACTTGGAAAGGAGGTGTGGTGCGTGTGGGTTTGTGCCGAATGATCAGCGAAGACTATTCAGCAGACTGCGGCACAGCCGTCTGATATTGCCCTGAGCGAGACACATGCAGGGGAACCAGGCTGGAAGTAACATGCTTGCACAGCTCAGATCTTTTTACTTCCTGCGTCACATCACGCTAGGAATGACCTGCTGCATGAGGCTACACCCGTGGCTGTGGTGCACAGTAGATATGTCAGGTGACCTCTGAGTCCATTTAATTCTTACAATCATAGTTAAGGTCTCTGTGCTCTACTTATCTTTATGGTTTCCACCCAACGCATTCACATGCACTATGGACTTACTGGGCACTAGAGTGGGTAAGTGTCAGAAACAAGCATACTGCTATTGTACTGTATGTGAACCAGTCATAAGGACTACATTGTACTTTATCAGCATGGACTAGAATCTTCTATTTGAACAAATACCCTCTCTTGTAGCTTACCACAATTTACTCTCTGATTAAGTAAAACCAAAAAGGAAGAATCTTTAAAAAAATTATAATAATAACTATGTACAAAGCAAAATCACATTGCTCTTTTTAGAGAAGCGTGATGAAAGGTGAAACAGTGGGATATTTTTGACAAATACCCTTGCTGCTAATCAGTTGCTTGCCTGCTCCAAAGCTTGAGATGCATGGCTATGAGGCAGGGGTCTGTATTTTTCCACTACAGAACATACATGTCCTAAATCATTGATGATTCTGTTGAATTAAAAGCATTTTTCACAAGTTGGCCACAAGATGGCAGTGAATACAATGAAATTATTAGAATTTTGACAATGGCCCATTTCGATAGCAACCGTAGGCCCTACACCAGGGCTGTCCAACCCCGGTCCTAGAGATCTATCTTCAACCCTAATTTTGCACACCTAATTCTAATAATTAGCTACATAAAAGCTAAAGATACTCATAACTGGGTTTGGATGGTAGATCTCAAGGAACAGGATTTGTCAGCCCTGCCCCACACTGAGACTGCCAGACAGATGTAAGCAACCTGGCTATACTGACACATTCACTTCATCTCAACTAAATCCTCTCAGATCTCCACAAGTACATTGGCTGTAGAGCTTAGGGGTCGGTTGAGCCAGTATTTCTGTGTGAGTACTATGAGCAATCAATATTTATCACACCATGGCTCAACATTGTCATTTTCAAAGATGTTCATGTAGGTATGAAGGCATGTGTTTTAAGCCATTCTGCCAATACCAGGGAAAATCGACACATGCAGAATAGAGTATTATGCTTTGTAATAACCCCAGCCAATGATCAGCCATCATTTCAAAACCATATGACTTGAAATGTAAGTTTACCATGATACTTGACAGACAGGTTAGACAGAGAACATCTATAGAGATCCCTTA
Source organism: Umbra pygmaea (assembly GCA_016801145.1). Taxonomy (NCBI): domain Eukaryota; kingdom Metazoa; phylum Chordata; class Actinopteri; order Esociformes; family Umbridae; genus Umbra; species Umbra pygmaea. The sequence continues at coordinate 5,354 of JACXGM010003923.1, read as the reverse complement.
TAGTGTGGAGACGTGCTCAGTGGAAACGTACCTCATGTCCCTGATCAAAGACACCTTCAGAGGTGGCAAGACAGCACCAGCATCAGACCTGCGTCTCTCTGTGTCATGGATGAGACCTGAGGTGGGGAGAAGACACAGGGATGTGATTATTATGTGATGGAT